>JAVQJG010086374.1:0-23893 GCA_036024015.1 Craterocephalus amniculus | reverse complement strand
AACTTTATTAAATCAAAATCTTATTGCTGGACTCGACCGGAGGGGACAGAGAGAGAGAGAAGTGAGAGAGAAAGAACGAAAGAAGAGGGAGGGAGGAGAGGGGAGACAGAAAAAGTGTGTGAATAGTAATCCATACTATTCACAACATAAGCCACTTTCACACTGAAATTACCGCGTCGACGCGGGTTTTTCAAAGCCGCGTTAACCCGCGATCAATCGGCATTTTGCTCCTTTCACATCGCCAAAAAAAACGCGCGTCCGATCCTCTGCTGGCAGCAGCGTTGCTCACAGATGTGAGTCTGGTGATGCAATCACGCTGCGTTCACGTTAACAATGTGACCCAGAGCAACAGAAATCTAGGCAAGTAAACAATAATTGTTGCCATTTTTCTGACTTGTGTAGCCTACTTTTAAGTTAAAGTTTTGTTTAAATAGGTAAAGTAACTATGTAGAGCGAGTCAGACAGGAGTTAATGTGCTTTCTTGTTTTGCACTTTAGTCCGTCCAAACAACTCAGCGGGTGGCGGCCGGTTTTCCCACAGAATGTAGGCTCCTGAATGCGTGCTCGAAGCAGAGATGTTTTGTTACCTTTGCATGAGAAGCAACTGGCAAGATGTCATGTTGTGGACATGTACCGTCCAAAGTCATCCAGAAATTAGCGGGTCAACCCGGGTCTGGCGTTCACACCGCATGCCGATCGGAGCCGAGCCGTTTAAAGCCGATTTTAGCCCGGGTCGCTTGCCGAGTCGATGGACGCGGGTCGACGCGGGTCGCTGAGCCTTTCACATTGCCACCAAAAGCCGATTGAACGCAGGTTTTAACGGGTGTTTTGACCAGTGTGAAAGGGGTATTTGAGTTGTTCATTGCAGACCTGCTGCATCCCTCAGGTTGTCCAGCAGGTTCCTTCACTCCCTCCCCTGTCCGTCTGTAGCACATCCAGTGATCATGTTTCATAATGTGACGTCATTCCCCGGATGTAGACCTTTCCAGTTATCCATCTGGCTTGGTGAAAACCAAAGTTTTTTATTTTTCAAAACAGAGCCAAACACAGAGTGTTTGAGTATAAAGAAATTAAATTTTTGTTTTTTCAGTTTTATGAAAATGATTTTACCAAATTAAGTCACGTTTAAAGATATTATTCACAATTAAGGACATTTGTATAACCTTGAAAGAAGACCTGAAATGCTGGATAGGGTCAGTACAAAGTCTATGGGTCAGAGTTAGTGTAACATCATAGATTATTAAATATATATGCATAGACTGCCATTTCAATAATAACTGTAAAGTAACATAAAAAAGATTGCAAAGTTTGATTGAAGTGAAACTGTAATGTAAAAACTGTTTACAGAAGGCAATAGCATTTTTAAACTGGATGTTAAACATCTTCAGTATTTGTTTGTGCAGAAGTTTTTTTTAAGAAGGTTTTAATGCTGGATCCAATTTCATAAAACCCTGTGTGTAACCTCATATTGATATTTTTTTAAAGAAATGGTTCAAAATTTGATCTGCACATGCATATGTCATTTTAATACCTGTAAGTGTAATTAAACGTTTCCATGCATGTAGTAATTTATGTAAGGGGCTGGGCCACGGATTGCGGGTGATTTATTAACATTGCTTGTGAAAATGTAGGCAGGTCCAAATGCATTGGAAACGCCCTATTTAAATCAGGCCTTTGCATGTTTTATGGTTTGTGTTTGGAGAGAAGAAAGCATAAAATGAAACTGACCTGGTGGTGATGGAGATTTTAGTTGAAGAGAAACAATTGAAAAATGAAAAATACAAAAAACTAAATAAAACAGGTATCCCAGCAGAGCCTAAAAAGCAGTTAGTTTACTATAATTTAAAGTCTTTTTGAGTAAATATAAGGCAATGATGTGTTTTTTATAAATCGGGTCATTTTTTGGGCCAGTCAGAAGCCTGCCTGCTATAACAGTATACTTTTAGCTGTGTTCTTTCTATATATGTCCAGCTATCTTAAGCTTTCAAGAAATTCTGTTTGCATGCATGTTTACTTGCATGCAAGTCTTCAACTGATTTTATAAGGTTTGACAGAATGCATTTTTTTCTCCCTTTCTTTACCCACTTGAGTGAATGATTAATCATGCCGGTCATTCAGTTAAGTTTTTGTTTATTTTTTCTAGTTGCCACATGAGTCTAAACTTTGGTTATTCCTGTGCATTTTTCCATTTGCTTTAGAATCAAGGTCTTACTTTTCCAAGCCATAAAATTAAAGGGAAGGAACTTCCCTTCTGATTTAAATGCATCAGTTAGGTGTATGTCAATGAGAACGATCAAATATTTGCCAAGTCCTCTGGCAAGGCTTGATGATTAACTGCAGATTAATGTGGCAAAGGTTTTCAAATAATTTCATGCAATAGATTCTGAATTTTTTATGTAATGCATTCATGTTCACAGATGAGCATGAGCAGATCCTGCGAGCGTCTATCAGACATGTTACTGGGAGCATGAATATTGATGCCACCAGGAGCTCTTTCTTTATTTATAAAACGTAATGAAGAAACAATTTAAGTTCAACATCCACAACCACCAAAGATATATTCGGTATTTCCAAAGTTGACAGTCTTTCATCCACAGAGAAAGAAATGGAGAAAAAAGTTAGAACTGGCAGCAAGCTGAGGTGTTAAATCCAAATGCAAGTCGAGAATACAGCTGTACTCTTTTTAAAATGTTTCAGTCTGAAGATATCTTTATTTTAATTTTAGCATATAGTAAAATTTCGATAGATCATATTAGCATTTTTATTCATGGAGGTTTGGTGGCCCTAAGATTTACAATGTGTGACCTCCATCCGATACTTTATAGACTGCTGGGATAGATAAAAAGCTCTTAATAAATCTTTTTCTGATCCAAATGTTGCTAAATGTGAGAATAAATAGTGAAAAGGTGGAACAGAAGAGGAAAAGGCTGTTATTCTGAACAGGACATGAAAATAAAAGATAAAATCGTGTTTAAAAACGTTGACTGCTGTGTAATGTATGCTTGATCACTGACGATAAGAAAGTCCTGCAGGGAAATATTACTTACATAAAAGTACTACACAATTACTAAACTGTACAAGAAAAAAACACTTGAGTAGTACTTTTTAAATGGACAACTTTTATGCTCCGTGTGGACAGATTCTTAGTCTTAAAGCCGTTGTAGCATATCTGAGGATTTTGTGTGCAGGAGCATTGTAAGTCTGAAAAATGTGAAATGGTTAATGGGAAAGAAAAAAAATCAACATTTGATTCTCAGTTTTGGTTTAATTTCTTTGTGTTTTTATGAGATAGTGACTTGGTTGTGGATAAATTTTGAAACCAAGCAGATGTTTCATTGGGAATATAACATATTGTTAAATTCTTATTGAGTCAAACACATCCGGAATGTGACTCTGACTTTGCAATGCTTCATGGAAGATACAGAGAACAGAAAAAATCGCAACTCCATAGTTTAATCTAAAGAAATGTCTCATTCCCCGAACCCTACCGTCGCTTTCCCATCCTCATTAATCCTCTCTCATCCATCTACTCTCTATCCCTGAAACATTCATCCTCACCTTTCATTCATTCATCCTTTTATCCTGTCTCCCTCAACTCTTCTCCCCTCCCCCCTTACTCCATCTCAACCCTTTCTCATTCCTCTTTACATGATTCATTTGTTTGTCCCTTCTTTACTCTCCATCTTGGGGGTCTTTTGTCTGCGTGAATCCCAGATACCCTGAGACAAACCTCCCATTCCAAGTCTTTAATTATGGGATGCCCCATTATCCCACCATCAAAGAGCCTATAAATCTATATTGTCATCCATATTTTGATCCATCCATTTCAATAAAGTAGTAAAGGTATTGCTGTGGCATGTTCCTTGTTCCTGAACCAGTCCTTAGATAGATAATAAAATATTTCTTTGGTTGTACGAGGTCATTAAGACAGGATGTGGCGAGATCATAAGTACCCTCTGGAATGGGAGAAAGTGGTCAAATAGACGTTTATCATTTCCATAAGCACAGGGGGGTCACACAGTCGCTCATTGTGACCAGCCCACTGTAATGCTGTGAAACCAGCACAGCCAGTGGGGAATGAGATGTGAGAGAGAAGAAGAAGAGAAGAGCTTTATTGCCATTGTTCATGTGGTACACAAACTAGGAATGTTTCTTGATGCTGTCACATATAACACAGTAACACACACAAAAAAGACAAAGATAGAATAGAATAAAATATTAAAAAGATTAAAAATAGGTTAAAAATAAATAAATGTACAGTTTAAAAATACTAAAAAAAACAAAATAAAAATTAAGTAGCAGATTGGGGTTTCTGGTGGGAGGTAGTGCAGAATAGCAGTGTTATTGTTATTATTCATGGCTTTGGTGTGCTGAGAGTTTGAAAGAGTCACTGAGTGTTCAGCACTCTAATGGCAGAGGGAAAGAAGCTTTTCATGAAGCGGGAGGTTTTAGTCCGGATGGACCGTAGTCTCCTGCCTGAAGGGAGGGGTGCAAACAAAGTGCGTCCAGGGTGAGAAGGGTTGGCTGTGATCCGGCCTGCACGTCTCCGAGTCCGAGAGATGAACAGGTCCTGATGAGAACAGGTGGTGATGAGTTACAACTGGGCACTGGGGATTGCTTCAGCATTCTTCATTACACAATGCAGAGTTTGCCTTGCACAACTGTCTTCCTCCAAAAAATGGGGAGTTTCTTCATGCAAACTAACAATAAAGATCCAAGATATTTCAAGATATTTTAATAAACTCTAGCACTTAGTTGGCTCCAGGCATTAAACATTTGCAGGCTTTGTTTTTACTCTTCATATGTTTTCTTATAAATATAATGTGGTGATAATTTGTGTTGCTGAATTGATTTTTGTGTCCAATTCTTCACTTTACCACATAGCTTGACAAAAGTTAAGGTCAGTGGTTTATATTCTTTTTTCCCTTCTAAGGTTCTAATTAAACCTTAAACAGAAAATCGCTGACTTTTAAAGCAGTCACACAGTGAGAAGGAAAACATCAAAGAATCTTTGTCTTTTTTCTGATTGTGATTTTTCCCTTTTTCTGTAGCACACTGTCTCACGGATGGAAAGAATTAAGCTTTCTTCCTGTTGTTTGGTTTTCGCAGGAGCCTGATCAACTGAAGAGGGAATGCTGGGATATGTGGATTAGGCGGATACAGTACCCAGCTCACACCTTCAGCCTCCCACCTTCTGCACAGTAAGCAGATCCAGCAGCTCTTTGGATTCAGCAGGCCAGAAATTACTGCCTGTGAGTAAAATTCAGGTGAATTATGAGACATTCCTGCAGATCAGCACACAGTGTACTGAATATATACTTTAGTACTGAAATCCTCCCTGACTTTAGTTGAGCGAAATGCTTTGGTTCCATCAACCTCGTTAAAAGAATTCAAACCAGAACTGACTTGGTTCATTAGCAAAAAACTTGAAGCATAAATAACAAAGGTATATTTGAAGTTATTAGTGTATAACAGTAATAGTAAAACAAAAAGAAACATACAATTACATCCATGTATCATTTTTCTGATGAAAATGTATTTTTATATCTTATGAGTAAAGCTATTCAAATAAGTGGGACTAGATTAATATTAAACACTGTTTCCTGGAGCCAGATTTCAGTTTTGATTGTGCTATCATGGCAAAGCCCCAACATTTATGACTCACCTTTCATTTGAGAGATATTAAGCTAAATTGTGTGCTAAACATTTCATGAATTACCTTCATTTTCACTGGGATTACTGTAAAATCAAGATTCCACTGTCGCTTCTCTGATTATACAAGTTATTTACTGCTGGTAAGACAGAAAATCCTCATCAGCAGCCCTGTTTCCAAGAAAACACAACAGCAAGCAACAACATTTTTCCCAAAGCGAAGCAGTTATTGACAAGGTGTGTGGATTAGTAATGGGAATCTCTTATAGCCCTGTAAGAGGGTACAGCGATCTTTTAAACTAAGATAAGTACAACATGGCTGATTTCCATAGTCATACATAAGAGCATTAAAAGAGTTATTTTCCCAACCACAGCTATTGTCATCAATATCCACACGACAGGTATTTATCCTGCATGGGGAAAGAAAAGCAAATAAAAAAAAGAACCTGGCACTGACCAATACCACAAAATAGGTGGGAAATCAGAGAATACTCTATGAGCAAAGCTTTGTCCCGGCCAACAAGACCTGGGCTGTCCTGCTGGCTTCTTTCTAAAATCCCTATGAGACTCATGGTCACTAAGTGAAAATGACTTCCGTTCTGTTTGGTCTTTTTCAATGTGAGTATGACAGAGACAGTGTGGTACAATCAGAGGAAACTAAAGAACTGGTGGGCGGAGATGTGACCCAGGCCACATTAGCATATTCATGGTTCCTTCTTAGCTGAACAAGGAAGATGATGTCCTGGCCAGTGCTTTATTAAGGTAATTTCTTTTTGTTCTTTTACTGGGAACAAATTAAAAATGTATGATTTCAGAAACTTAGATAAACTAGAGCGGCTTTAACTAACAATATCTTCCGATAACTTTAATCAACAGTTTCATTTCCTCTCACGGTGTTTCCTGTTCTAATTGAGACATAGAATAATTACAAGGGGAGAAAATTGTCTTGAAATATAATCCTCATGCTTCAGGGGTAATGCATTTTGATAAACATTAGACCAGTAACACTTTCTGACAATGTGAAGATGAATTATTAATCAGCACTAAATTGTTTTTTTGCACCCACTCCTATACACACAGTCTGTGCAGGCTGTAACAATGGGAGATATAAATACACCTTGTGCTTATGGTTTAATTTAGTGATAAATAACAGTTGGAGATCCACTAGACGATCGTGATGAAATGAATAGTCTCTCAGTGAGTCTGGTAACATTGTCATCACTCTTGTCTGATTTGGTAAAGATGGTGCACAAATCCCTGAAACAGCTTAGTTCAGTTAAATTGCTTATGACAACTGAAAAGCAACTAAAAAACAATTATTATCACAATATTTATAACAGATTTCTGATTTTAAACATGTAAATTCTCTTTGGGATATTCAGATGTTAGAACCAAAGGTTTATTAGTTTTAAATCAGCATTCATATGTGCTGAATGTAAACAATTACAAGGGAGGCACATTGGATATTTCTTGATATCAAAGATCAAAAAAGATTAGGAATTATTTGATGACCGCCATTTAGTTTCCATCAGATCCATCTATTATCTTATCTGTTATCTTGATATTGGACGACTTCAGATTTCCTGAAACGCCGGCCATCGTCTTCAGAAGCTAGGTTGATATGTGAGAGCTGATCATCATCATCAATCACAAGTCACTGAAGGGAAAAGACAAAAGATGAGACGAGAAAGATATGGAGCACTTTAAAAGTGACACAGATTCATCTCAGTGTGAAATGCTGGTGAGTCTCCTCATATTTTCATAAACCTGTCTGTCTCTTTTGATGTGCCACTCACCATTAATCTCCAGTGATCCGTTATTATAGACATATTTCCCCATTACCCTACTTTCACCAGGCCATTGTTTTAGTACACATCATCCTGCTGGCTTCACATTAACTCTGTTTTCCCTTGTTTTATTATTCTTTTTTTCTGCTGCAGATTACAAAGATATTGACCGAGACATTTTCCCAGATAGGCTTATTCCATCTCGGATTTGATCCTGTAACATCGAGAAGTAGAAGTAGGGGCTAAGGAGGAAAAAAAGAGATCTATTGGCTTAGTGTACCTCAGTCATATGTCCAGTGGACTGTAACTATCTCCCCGCAGACAACCAGACATCTCCAGCTTTTCAAGAGAGGAGCACTGAAGGAAGTACTCTCGCTTCAGCTCCTCTGTGCCAATTGCTCCAAAATGGCCAATTTCCTGTCTAGGATGTGTGTTTTCACATTTATATCATCCCCTGCTGTAGTTATCTAGTCGCACTTAGAGCCATCAGTCATCGATGCTGCATTTAGAGGAAGCCAGTGCGCAGTAAAACTGACGGACGACCTTCCGCATGACTGAAGATGTATGAGGCATGCAGGATACTGGGGCTTTTTTTATTGTATTTTCAGAATTGCTGTAACTTGACAACAGGGAAAATAGTGTTGCTTACTATGTCCATGACTGAATTAAGGGGTATTGATGCAGTGACTTAAGATTTAGCTTGGCTAGTATTGTCAGATCACACCACCTTACGTAGTCTTTTTAAACCCAATGTCACAATAACCTTTGAGCAGACTGTATATTCAGTTTCAGTAAGAGTGTTTGAATGCAAACACCATTCATAATCAGAGGACATTCTGATTCTGTGCTGAATATGACAACAAAGTTGTTTATTAGTTAGACTACCTGTGCTCAGCTCCATTTGTTTATAAAGATACAATCTCAACATTTCTTGCTCAAAGAGGCAGCATACTGTTATGTAACCTTTAAGGGTTTTCGAATACAATAAAAAAAAAATCTCTCGCTAATGTTTTGAGTTCTTGCTTAAAAGGACAATAAGTGGAAATTCATCATTTCTAGGTTGAAGGAATGAAAAAAACTACAGTTGTAATTTAATCTGGAATAGCCAATAGCATGATTTCACACACCATCCCTCTGTGTTGATCTCCACACTTGCGTTTCCCAGTCGGTCCGGCAGTGTGTTTGTATGAATCCTCCTTCCTCTCGGAGCCCTCGGTCCGCTGTCTCTATAAAAGCCAACAGCCAATGAGCAATGGAGAGCAGGATGAAATGTTCACTTGAAGATGATCAGGATCTGATATTACTTCTAAAACAACAATGGTTGTTGTCGATCTAGTCGCCGGATAACAAAAGGGCATAACCCTAATTTACATTAGCACTGCGAGAGCTAAAGGGGCTACTATTTGACTCTGGGGTAGCTGCTCTTCTCCTGAATAGGCAATTAACAACATAGGTTATAGCTTACCTTGGGAGGTTCAACAAAATGGTGATATTACTTGCGTCTGTGTTTGCACTTTGTACAGTCGCTTGTAGACGAGGCTAGCAGAGGTAGAGTGGAGGTGTGGCTCATGACACACTTCTTTTTTAGTCTTTTATAGATCAATCATAGAAAAGAATTTCAGTGTCGCCTTGTAATTTATATTTCTAAAACAAACAACACATTTGTTAGGGTGTAGATATTAGTCTGCAGTCAACGCAGCTCTTACAGAGCTTAATGAAACCAACAACTGGCTGATACAGTCAGTGAAAATAATGTAAATTCCACAAAGAAAGGAATTGGATTTTGGCTAAATGGAATAGGAAAAACATTTTGGGTTTTCAAACATTTCTTTGGGGAAAAGAATAACTTTAATACATGACCTGCAAATTGTCTGGATCTCAACTGAGTTGAAAATTAATTAAGAAAAAGACACAAATAAAAGTAAAACACAACCCTCTCTGTCGAATATTTTGTATTAATGAAGTCTATCCTTCCAATTATTCGAGACATCATGAAGTCTAAATGAGTTTCATCAAAGAATTAATGGTGATTCTTTGAACAGATGATTGAGTGATTCCATAACTTTTGCACAACCTAATCATATTTATTTTTGAGCTATGCTTTGTAAAATCAGAATGTTTAACTATTAAATAGAATCGTTTTTTTTTCTTCAGAATAAAACAAAAATGAAGAAACCCTTTCAAGTTTAATCCTCCCTTTTCTTAATCTGATTTGTAAATAGATTGAAAAAAATCTAATGATTTCACTCAAACATTCTTAAAAATGTATCAAAAATGTGTTCAGTGAACGACTACAGCAAGTTGTCAGCTATAATCTCTTACAGAAACAGCTGTTTTTTATATTACTGTTTACACTTTGAAGGCTAATGAGCTCACACATAAATGAACCCATATTAACTCATTTAACACCTTTAAATGACAATAAACTGCAGGTGGAAAAGATGTACGAATTTTTATCATATTGTATTTAGTATAAGCATACAGAGGACTAAGCTAAGCTAAAGAATGGGGATTGTATTCTGCTGCACAAGATAACTATCATGTAAAGCAGTCTAAAAATCATTTGCATAGGAACAATGAAAGGACACCACTCAGCAAGCTCTAACGAGTGACGCTCCTGTTCGGTCTTGCACTCCACCATGCATACAAAGCCCCCACGACTTGACCTTTGAAATATGAATATTACTCCCTGCACTTTGAGACTGCGTTCATGTCTACAAGATGGGGGAAGAATGTAAAGTAAAACATCCTGAGATGAAGTGAAATGGTTTTTAAATTGATGTCCAAAGGTCGCTGTTGATCTGTTTTTTTATTTTGAAATGACTTGCTTAGTGAGATCAAATCTGTGATGACATTGTTGCTAGACTGCTGACAGGAAAAAAAAATGATGTCAATGTTTTCAACAGCATCTTAGTAGAATTAATCCTTGTGTTGTTTTTCCTTAATGATTGAATATCCAACAAGTACTCCTCTGATGGTGCGTTCAGACCAAAAGCAGAGAGACGCTCTCGCCGCTCAAAGTTGGACACTGGATGCTCCTAAATCAGACGCTTGACATTTTAGATCAAAACGGTCTTGACGCTCCAAACGCTCTCGATGCTCGTCAGCAGGACCCAAATGTTTTCCTTTTTTTCTGTCTCTCAACAATGGCGGATGTAATGCTCGGCTTGATTTATTTGCTCGACACGGTCCTTATTGTTCCTGTCGTGGTCATAAATGACATGCTGGGCACAGACGGGCATGATTAGTCTGTCCTCCATTTCTGTCTTTTGTTAAGTGATGAGAACAGCTTCCCGACGTTATTTCGTAGCATGTGCGCTAAAGCTAAAGCTAAAGCTAAGCTCCACTGATTGGTTAATGCTCCGCGTCAAGTAGCGAAAGTTCAGATTTTCCAACTCGAGCCTCTTAACGCGCGTCAAGAGCAGCGAGAGCAGCCGAAGCTCAAACGCCCAAAACGCGCTGCTCCCGACGCTCAAAACGCGCTGCTCAACTGCTCGCCGCGCCTTGACCCGCATTTGCATAGACTTAACATGTAAACCTGACTCTCCCGACGCTCTCACTGCTTTTGGTCTGAACGCACCTAAATTATTCCTAAAGGCAAGATTCAACCCTTCATATCATTTAGCTGCTTTGCCTGTATTTACTTGTTAAATAAACACATTTCTTTCCAAAGAATGTTTGAGCAAGACAGTTAGTTTATTGCTACACCTGGCACATCATTTGTTTGCTGTGCCTTTGGGCAGTGTGCTGTTCTGTGTCTAATTAGAGTTTTATCTGATACTCTGATTTTATCAGAGGATACATTTGCTGTATAAAATCTGATGGGTGTATTTTAGTTTCTGCTTGTACAGTATGTCCAAAGAATCCCAACTTTATTGGAGCTGTTCTAGTTCCACCCCATTCCTAGACTTCAGACTTGCTGGTGGAAAAAAACACTTGCAATTTACAGCAGATATTCAACTATTTGTTGAATTTTCAAAATATTTATGACAGTGGCCCAAAAGTGTAAAAGCAATACAAAAGCCACAACACTCCAGAATCAGTCACAACACAACAACACAGGAAGCCACAGAAATTACACAGCATTTTTTCTTCTCTTAAATCAGCTCTATCTGCTCCTTATAGTCGCACCACTATGCCTCCGACTGATCATGTGGCCACTTGGTCACAGGGATGTCTCTTTGCCTGACTTGTTAGCAAGCTTGACTATCACCCAGAGGGTTGTGGGTTCAGTCCCTGCCTGGGAACTGTGTAACTTCCATTGTGGCTTTTTGTGTTGTGGCTTACTTTGTTGTGTTGTGACTTCTTTGTGTTGTGGCCTACTTTGTTGGGCTGTGACTAATTGTGGACTTGTGTTGCCCAGTGTGTAATATCCCCGACATCTAACAGTCAAACTGCAGATTTACAATGACTTCACCATCTCCCCTCGCCTCCCCCCACCGCCTCTCGCCTTCCAAGAATACGGTAGCCGTCAGGGGATACAATGCACCGCAATGCACCGCAATGCAACGTCCGCATCTCCTGCCGGTTTGTTTATATACAGTTATATAGGTGCACATAACTGGACCTCCAGAACAACTGCCCCGCAACTTTTACATGTATTCCTTCTCCAATTTAGCTGAATCATATAAATGTCTTGTTAGCAGCCTGCAGAGCTGATTAGCTGCACATGAGCTAATCCAGTCATATGATGCAGCTGCGTAGCATGACGTTTATATAGAAAGTAACGGGTAATCATCCGACCAAAACCTGAGTAAAGTAGTCGCTGACCAACTCTGCCCTGTTTCTAACATGGCACAAACATAAATTCTAATGTTACATTGAATTGGCTCACCTGTCTAGTAGAAAGGCTGCAACCTCCGTGTCCGTTTTTAGCCACACATCTCCCTCATTTATTGTCTCCATTTCGTAAATGCCACTCCGATGTAGACTCTTGTTTTCTCCCGATTATGATTTCTTTTTCTTTTTCGTGGTATTTTGACCTCCCTCTGAGGGAGCAAAGAATAAAATCAGTCCTCATGTCAGTAGATAAAAGAACAGATTGTGTTCCCCACGGTCGTGTTTACTTCCTCGTTCTCTTCCCCAAGTTCTCTTCTTCCATTGTAAATAGACTTTGACAAAATACATATTTATGAAAAAAATACTTGATTTTTATTAATATAAAGCCAAATTAGTTTCACGCTGTATCTTTAAATGTCTTGTGTATTTTCCTGCTTCTACTTACCAGGAAACTGTAAGCATTCATATGTGGATTTCATGACAGTCACTGCATAGTGACTCAGACTATGAATGCTTTGCATGGTTTATTTTTCATCTTTACCATTTGTCACAAAACATAAACACTACTAGAAATTCCAAATATTTGCCCTTTTTATATAGGGAAAGTAGGCATACGGACAATTTGATTGCATTTCATTTTATTACGGTTTTAGAATATCCAAGTCACTGTTTGTAATAATGGATATTATTACCAGATGGTGGTGAGGTATTAAGAACCAAATGCATTCAAGACTACACGAAGGAAATGGATCAAAGTCTTTACAAGCAAGAGTTTAGCTCCGATCGTCTACAACCAGATGTTAAAAACACTTGGCAAGAAAACAAAGACAGGAAACAGCAAACAAAGATAAGAATCTGATGATGAGTAAAAGAAACCACAGAGATTTTTTTTACTGGTGGGCCAAACACAAACAAGCAGGTGCAGGTATAGCAATCAGTAACTGCAACCCCGGAGAAACAAAAAACATATGTATAGACAAAAGAATACATAAGGGACAGACAGGGAAAACTGGAAGAATACCAGAATATGATATTTATAAAATAGAAAACTTGACCAGAACAAAATACAAATCTGAACAAAACCCACTGACTATCACAATAACTGGATGGATGGATTAAGGATGGATTTATATTAAATAAATGTAGTGCTCCTTGCCTTGTGATAGGTCGTCTCTGAGGTAATTGTTCAAGATTGCTAATTGGTAGCAAAAGTTACCACAAAAGCTGAGAATTCTGCTGGATTTTGCGATCTATCTACTCGGGAAATGTTGACTAAAACCTCCAGCACAAAGCCATCAGTACATGCATTGCTATGAAATTTGACATGAAAAACGACATGAAAATATGTGAATGATTATCACTTCTTAGACAAGAGGTAACTACCCAATAACTGACCCCTGCTTATGACAAAACGTTAATGTTATGATGTTGCATTAGAAATAGTTTTGTTCCCCCTCCCAAAAACAATCATCAGTCTTCTGATGAGTCCTTGAAACCTTCTGTTCACTGGGCTTGATAGATGGAGGTGACATGTTTGTTTATCACAAGTACAGCTCGCCTTTTTCTGGGTTATATAAACTGTTGTAAACACATGATATGTAAGCATGTTACCAAAGGCGGTGTGTCCCTGCCCTTGAACAGACCCAGGAAAACATAAAAAATGTTACCCAAGTAACAAATAAAAATCTTTTCATTCATGACTTTGCCTTAGGCACTGAGTATACCAGGGTCACCATTCTTCATTCCTGTCCTTGTATTGTAGTTGTTATGTTTCAGCATAATCCAACTGTTCACTGAGTGCTGCTATGAAGGGTTTTCACTGCTCTCATCTCCAAAAGCAGCAACAGGTTAAAAAAGGGCCTTTTTTCTCCTGAAACTCATTTTTAACATGTGCTCTGATAAACAGGCAAATAGGTGACCATAATTCCCCGTTTCTAGCTGTACCTTAAATCCAGGGTCAAAAAGGAGTGTAGATGCTTTCTGAAAGTAATGTTAAAAAAGCATCTGCTAAGCTGTTACTGACTTATATAATATGTTAAAATTTCATTATGGCAGTTCTAAGCTCTTTGCAGTTTCAAATCTAATAAAATCCCAACACATACTGTAACAGCCACAATATCAAGGAAGTGGACGGATCTGAATGTCTTCAACTGCAGTAATGGAGCCTCACATTCCAGTTCAACATCTTCACTTCTGTGAAAGGCTAATAATATTAATTTTAATAAATCTTAATGTTAAAACTGACCCCATTACATTATCACATCTTAGTAGCTACATTATCTCAAAATCGAATCAAGTTGATAAAATATGGGCTTCTTAAAAGCAAGTAGAGTAATCATTAGATAGTTTAGGGGGTTCGGACTAGATATTCAGAACCAGAATTTTTTGTTTAAGTTACTCTACTCTACCAGTATGATTATTTCTGGACTGAATACATTTAATCCAAGATTTATACATCAATATAAAAATAAACATAAGGGTTAGTAGGGGGGGCTGCACGGTGGTGTAGTGGTTAGCACCTCGGCCTCACAGTGAGAAGGCCGCGGGTTCGAGTCCAAAGTTGGTCAGGATTCCTGTCTTCCTGTGTGGAGCTTGCATGTTCTCCCCGTGCATGCGTGGGCCCCCGGCCTCCCCCCACCATCCAAAGACATGCATGTGAGGCCAATTGGGCACCTTAAGATTCTCCCTAGGTTTGAGTGTGTGAGTGGCTGTCTGTCTCTGTCCAGACCGTGCCCCGCCTCTCGCCCGTCGACAGCTGGGATAGGCTCCAGCACACTCCACACCCGCGACCCAATTGGATTAAGCGGTTCAGAAAATGGATGGATGGTTTCTAAATGGATGGATGGTTTCTTTTTGTGATCTTACTTTGTTTGGATGCTCCAGTCAGGTGATCCGTATGAAGCCCAACAATGTGCGTCAAACACCTGTGATTGATGTTTGAATCAGGGCTTTGTGAAACACAAATCTCCCAACACGGCGTTTATGTCAGACTCCTTCCTGTGCTGTTAGTTTGACGTGTAAGATGCAGGCTGAAAATATGTAGCATTGGTTATCATGAGACTCGCATCATGACAGAACTCCGATTAGGGCTGGGCGATCTTGATAATTTTTTCTTAATCACAATATACAATATATATCTCAATATAATGTTTTTTGGTGAAGTAGCCAAGGAGATGTTTCAAATTTACAGCCCTTATTGCTAAATACACTTTTATTGTGGATCAGAAGCACATACATTAAAATGTTTGCCTGAAATTAAAGTAGATGTGCATTTAAATGATGAAAAATAACTTTCAATGACTATAACAAGAGTACAATTGAGCAAAATGCTAAAAAAAAGAGAGTTTTAACTCAAAACAAGCTTACTAGATATAAATATTCCTAATTTCTTCATCTCATGTGACAAAGTCTCAATATATTTGAAAATCTCGATATATTTCCCAGGCCTAGCTCTGATTAAAAGCATCCATCCAGGCCACATTTAAATTGTTTAATTTACAAGTTTGGGAAACACAAAAGGCAAAACTTTCTCAATTATAGACCTTTGCTGTATGAAAAAGTCTAAACATATGTGTTTTTAGATAAGGCTCTAAGATTTTTTGTCTTTAAAATCTTGTATCTGTTAGTTTTGATCAGCCAAATCTACATATTTCGCCGGGGTGGAAAATACCCGTAGATAAAATGTAAGAACAGAGATGCTGCAGCCTGAAAACTGACGACCGGACTTACCGCTCTCTTATTTCAGAACGTAATCTTACGCACCTACAGGCCTTGAAACACAATGGATTGTGGGTAAAATGAAGGAAGTTGTGACATCTGATAACAGATTTCTCTCCGTTTTCCCTTTTATGTTTGACGTTACCTTGGGCAAGGCACTGAACACCTCCACTTGAACCGCTGTGTGTGCTTACGTGTTTTTGTCACGTTGTGAGGACATGTTGAAAAGTGTGTGCGTGTATAAAACAGCCCCCTGCCCGGACGCAGTCTGTTGCTTGGTCATGCACTTTTCTCCCCTTTCATCTCATTCTTTCACTCCTGGTGTCCTCTTACTTTAAAATTTTGACTTCCTCTCTCTCTCTTTGTGTCTTTGCGTGTCTGTTTTTGTCCTGTCCCGGCTCGTCGTGTCCTTATTTCATGCAGACGAAAAGCACCATCCCCCTCTCCTCTCCCTTTCTCTGTTTCTCTCTATCTCCTTGTGTATCCTTTATCTTATGTTTGGCCACGTCCTCCTCCAAAATTACCATCTGCCTCCTCACCACACACACACACACTGATTGCCACCTGACAAAAGACTCAAGTTCTGTATTGAAAAGCTTTGAAACAGTTTCAGCTTCACTGTGTGGTTGTTAGGAAATGTTAACATGTGAGAGCAGCCGTCTTTGTGGGACAGAAAAAAATAAATCAGCCTTTGAAATGCTAAATATTTGTGTGATAATGTGTTGACTAGAAGAAAAAGCTAAAACCCTTTCAGTGGTATAAAATCAAAACGGGTTTAAATGATGAACACCCAGCATGTTCTGCCTGAACAACGGATTCTTCTTAGGTTGAAACTTCAAAGAGCCAAATTATCCCGGGTGTGGCTCGGATGAGTGTAAGCATTTGAACTTGGAGAATAGATCCTGTGGGAGGTTGCTCGCTTGCAAGCGGACTTGCTTATCACTCCACGTGTGTCTGTGCAGGCTTTTAAACCTGGTCTGTAAAATATGCTAAAATATACATTTGAAGTCTGCGCCCTGGGGTTTGTTTCATCGGAACGACTACGTGATGTTGGAGACACTCGCAGACAGACAAGACAAAATTTGTTTTCCCATCGCTTACCCTCCTCTCAGTTTCTCTCTGCTGCTTCTCTCCTGTATAAACTGTGATCATTGGGGCTTTTAATTCTCCTTTTCTCAGTTTTTTTGTTGTTTATTAGCAGCCTTCCCATGCCTGAAGACGTTCCGCTCTTCTGGGTTATACCTGGTGTGAATTTCCTTCCTGTGTGTGCAAACTCAGTTGAGTCAGTAACATATTTCAGTAATAAAAGTTGATTCATTCCCAGAAGTAAGTTTTATGTCCTCAGCTGTGCAGGCAGGCATAGATGGGGAGTATTTGGACAAAGGCAAGCAATATTTTACAGATTTTTATTATTTTAACAGGACCAGGGTGTAAAGATTTCTTTTTAAAAAGTCCAAAGCATTTACAGGAAAAATCTGCTCTCCAGCTCGACAGAATATTTCAGAAAAGTTCAGAAAAATTCTATTAAAAGTTTACAGATGATACAGAGGAATCTCTACCATTTATGGGCATCTCATGTCAGTCTAAGCCACATTTTAGTTTTGCTTATGTTTTGTCCTTATGAAAGTGTTGACAAATACCAGAAAAACAGCATAAAACAGAAGACTGCATCATCAAAATGTCCAATGAGACCGACCTAATTCACGTAAAACGAGCTACATTTCATGCTACAGCCATCTAAACCAGAACAATGTTTTGCTAATGAGACTCTCCTGCTTATTTTTCTCATAAGTGCTTCAACTTTTAAAGGAAGAAATAAGGGTAAATTGCAGATGAGAAAGTGAAGCCTGCGCTGTGTTCACTAAATACCTTACACTTAAGTTGTTTATATATATTTTATGTGTAAGAGAAAGGTATCACATGCATCGGTGGCTGTGCATGAAGCTTTCTTCCACTGCAGCAGTGCTGAGACATAATGACAGGAGTCTATTTGGATGTGTGTTTGTGGCTGTGCGTGTCCACAATTTAAGTCTCTGCATGTGGGGATGAAAACGCTCAATAAATGTTAGCTGGATAACTGGGAGAGTGACAGAGGTGAGGGTCCAGTTAAATTCATTTTATCGAGTGTTTATTGCTGTGGGAAGAGAGCTGTGAAGCTAGGGTGCATTTACCCGGCAGCACTGATCTTATTTCAGGTTTTAAGCCTTCTGCTGAGCTGTTGATGTTTTAAAGCCGCACTAATCAATGTTTTTAGTTGGCTCATATATCATGGAGTAATATAGATTGTCTGTCCGTGAACGATCATTGCTTGCTGTTCAACGCTCCTCCGCTCCACAGCCTGTCTCTGCCTCCTCCTTTCCGATATCTCCTCATCCGTATATTCTGGCTCAAACCGATAGGGACTGCCGTCATATTCAAAGTCTTCTTCTATTACCAATTCCGATTCCAATTCTTCTGCCATGTTGTTGAAAAGTTAGCCTCCGTTAGCTTCCTAGTGCTTTCTTCTGAACGCCCGCTGTAGTAAACAAAGTGAGGTCGCTAATGACTGGCTGCGTGCGGAGGTGACGTCACACCCCCGACGCTGCAAAAAATAGCGTTTTAATCTCAGCCCAGGAGCGTAAAAATTCAAAAAGGCACTGGGACGGAATGAATACTACGGTATCTACACAGACATTTTAAAAAATAGCTGATTTTTAACTGATTTAGTATCGCAAACGCACGCCCAATACTGTTCCATGTATGGCGTTTTGGTGTTTGGCGTTTAAAGCAAATATCTCAGGGAAGGATCCAAATCTCCAAAATGTACCATAGGTGTCCAGTACACTTTAGTTTACATCACAATTAAGGCCCCACTTGCAAAAAAGTGGACTTCTCCTTTAACAAGAGGAGGTCTCATCCTGTTAACTGTGATTTAAACCTTGTTAAATGTCATTACTATTTATAAATGTGCCAGGTTGGTAAGAAATTAAAGCTGCAAAGTTCACATTTAAAGAAAAAGAAACATCAAATGACAACCACTCTCATTTGCTGATAAATTTATTCAAGTAAACCGAGCGGTGCTTAAAGAAAGTACACAACAAAAACTGTGACAAAAATATACACCCACAGGTAAACCGTAGTTTGAGGGGAAATTTGTGCATTTACTACACTGTTAAACTACTCTGCACACATTTTGTTTTTTGTTTTACAGGGAAATATGAATGCACATACTGAAAAACACCCTCTCTCTCACACATAAAAACAGACCTGACATTAAAGGCATCAAAATTGACATGTATGTCTGAAGAGTCTAAAAGTCTTCATCCTAATTTCCATATCAGGAAATAAATAACATGACTTGAACCATCAACACCATCTCTACACGTTATCACTCACCTTCAAAGCCTAACGAGTTTTTTCAGTTTGTTTTGTTGATTTAAAGTTTATATACATCTTTTTTCAACAAACCTGGTGAAATACTGGTTGATTTCCTCTTTGCATATCATTATATTTAAACCAGAAAACCTGCCAATACAAAACTAAGTAAGCAAGGGTGAGCGAATGGGGAAAATGTATATATGCCATTAGTTTGGTCATTTGGATAAGACAGCTGGCAGGCAAATTCTCACCCCTCCATTATTTAAAACACAGAGTTTCTTATATCTATTTCAGTCTTCCTGTACACAGCAGCTCGCTGTAAAAAATACTGTATCTTAAAGTCTTATGGCACTTTGACTGAGAGGCACCAGCAGCGTAAAAAACTCTGGTTAGACAACCAAAGCAGAAACCCCTCAGCAATCCAACTGCAGTCTATATGACTAAGAAAATTCAAGATCATCACTCTTTATCCTTCATTTCGATAAGATTTCAACCACATTTGTACTGAGAGTTCATGTAACAGTGGTTTTTCTTGTATTCATTTGAAATTATGCTTAAGTGGTGTTAAAGACTCCTCCAGTGCAACCGCAATCCTCTTCCTACACAGCATGATTAGACCGGGAAGAATCAGTTTAATAGTTTGCCAATCATCTTTAACATGTCACTGTAAAATATCTCAGTTTAATGTAGACTTTGCGTACCAACAGGGTTTGAATGATTGAACACTCATTTGAAGCTGAGAAGGCACTGGTGATCATATAATGTCTTGTGGGTAGAGGGTAAGAAAAATATACTGTTCAGACATTTCACACGTGGTCTTCCCTACCTCTCTACCTCTGGTTAGCACTTCACTGTAAGACCAGAAAGACATTTATTATCTCAGTAAGATGTATTAAGACACTGACAGGGATAATTCTCTCAAACTTATTTTAGTAATTTGCTTTTAGTTTTCACCGTCGTCACAGCTGAAAGGTGAGAATTAAAGCCGACTTTACTGTCTACATATACAACTTGCTTTATTAAATCTATTTATGAGCGCTTTTAAAGTAATAGAAGGTAAGCAGATGCCGCTCACGCACACAAACCTGTTCACACTACATCAAAATACAGTAAAGACTTTTCACACTGGCCTCAGAATGGCACTTGCTTTTGCTGCCTGGGCAACAAATGGATTATTTCCCCTTTGTCTGACTAATCATATGACGGGTAACAGATAACAACAGACACAAACACTTTTTGTACATACACACATTTATGCATACACATACACAGCACATGCAGACATACATACACTGGTGCGGTTGTGTTCCTCTGGGGTGAATCTGTGCAGTCTCTAGATGTGTTGCTGTGGGGTTCGTAGGCTCTAATGGATGAAAGGCATTCGCTCCTTGCTGTCGTTATCTCCCTCAGGCTCCTCTTCTTCCTCTCCTGCTTCACTGGTCTCCGTGCTGTCGTTGGCCATCTAGTGGTTAAATACATTTTAGCAATCACTGAATTACTCATACAAAAGATGGGCAAGCATATCCAGACTGACATTAAGTGGTATCATGATCATGTTAACCTAGTCTCAGATACTGGTACCTGTACAGTATGCTGGCCTGGCTCTACACTTGCAATTTCAGCATCTGTTTTTTGTTTAGGTTAAATCTTAAAATCCACTGTTGTGTGTATGAATTACCTGAATATTTTGTGCAAATGTAAACTAAAACTTTACTTTCAAATGAAAGTGTTAACTTCTATGGTATTGGTAGCTTTCTTTCAAATGGTTTCTGGTGAAAACAGTAAGACCAGAAATTTCCCCCCGGATACAACTATCTATTGTATTAATGAACAAATGACTTATAAATATTTATCTTATTTCTGTTCATTTTGCAACTACCTTACTAAACTGGTCATTTATGTTATCCCTGTGAATTTCAGCCATTTCCTGGTTCTTCTCTCTCATTACATTCTATATATACCACTGTCCATTAGTATCATAGCTTTTGCAATGAAAAAAATACAGAGGATTTCTTTTTTGTCTTCAGTATTTATGTAATCTGTCCTAAAGTTGTAATAAATTGCAAAGGGGACTCTTTTTTTAAATGTTATGTTTATGTCTATAATAATTAAATACAGTAGGTGACAAAATTGTTAATTCATGAGTTGTTTAGTTTGGCATTGTAAGCATCAAGTCTTGTGTCCCATTAAACTGAAACCAATTTGCATTGGTAAATAAAATTAAGTTCAGACAATCTCAATGTTCAAAAAATGTTGAACAAGAGTCATGACTGAATTGTTCTTTTTACCAGTGGGGTTGGAGACTTCTCAACGTCCAAAATGAGTTTTCCTACATTGCCTCTGTCGTGAATTCTCTGCATTGCTTCTTTTACCTGAAAGTGAAACACAATGAGAATCCTTCTTTCATTTCATCTTAATTTGAACTTGTCAGAAAAAGTATGATTATTTATATTAAAATGAAAAATCCACTCACAATTCACCTGTTTTATTGGAATATTTGGTTGCGCAATTTTTACTTTTTGAGAAAATGTGATTTTATTTATGCAAGTGTAGCTCATTTAAACCAACCATGAGTCAGAAAACCTAAAAACAAGGATATTAAACTGCTTGTTGCTGCTTCAACATTTATGTTTATCCAGTACTGTCTTATGTTGTACACCAGGCCTTTGCCAGAAACTTTTGTCGTCCCGTCCTCAATATCTCAGAAAGGTGGTTCCCGGGATAACAGACACTGTCCACAATGATTCCCATCCGGTAGGGTTGGTCAATAACTGATGGGGCTGGGTTTAAAAAATCTATTTAAATCGATTTAAGAATAAAAAAATTAATAATTGATTCATAAAGCGGCAAGGTTGATTTTCTTTTTTTAAAGAAAGAAAGCTTAATTTTATTTGGCCATTCTTTTTACTGTAGTGTTTCTGTTAACACTGTGTTCAGTTTAGCATGTAACATTGGTTATTTTCACAAATAAATGTTAGTTATGTATGTGAAATGCCAGTGCTTCTGGACATTTTTTAATGGATATAAAATACACACTGTTGAAAGGTAGCTTTAGCGTTTCATAAAAATTGCCATCTGCAAATGTCTAACATTCAAGAAATTTTGATGTGACATGAATATCTGAAAATGAATCAATAGGTAATTAGGAGTGATACCCAGCCCTAATAACTGATACTAGACCATGTCTAAACACTATTGTGTTTAGGAAAGAAGTTAGGTTAATGGCTCTTACACCACAGTGCTTTTAACTCAAAAGCACCCTAACAGAAAAAACGTTGTGGCACTTAAAAAGCCGGTTGTGACTCCCCCATCCACTAAGAATGGGGAACTGATCCTACATTTCACTGAAAGTGATCAAAAGAAGATTGGAAATACAGTGCTGAGTCTATTTCAGCTGCAACGTTCAGGTGTTAGAGACACAATTTGGCACAGACAACATGACCGATCCAACCTTGTATCAAAGGTTCAGCCTGGAGGTGATGGTACGGTGTGGTGAATATTCACTTGGCATCATTAAAAGTCCACACCATACCTAACTATTGTTTCAGACATGTCTGTCTCTTTATGACCATGGTGTACCCATCTATTTCTGACAGCTACTTCCAACAGGATTATGCACCTTGTCAGAGCTGAAGTCTAAATCAGAGCATGAAAGAGTTTTGTACTAAAAAATGAATTTCAAGCTTCTGGATGATTGTGGGAATTCATTTGCACATCTATTAGAATTTGAAGTGTTTTGTTTTCCAAATCATTAAACTTCAGCTCAGTCCTTCTGTTCGCTGAACAATACTGATTGTGTCAAATTCTTTCAACCTGACTGATCAAGCCAAGAAAATATCAGCTTACAAGTAAAGAATTTCAGATTTGGTCCATATCCCGCGTCAACTGCAGTCTACGAGCTAAAAGCAGGTAAACTACAATCAGGATTTTTCAACACACCAAAGAATTTAACCATCGTTCTACTGGTGCAAACAGCATCCCATGCCTCAGTGATTGTAAGACAAGGTCAAAATGATTTGTATTTGCATTAAAAACATAATTATCCAGTCACAGATAATATTGGGAACCACACAGTTGTATAGATTTAAAACTGTGTATGATTACTGTTTTAGGTGTCAGCTCTGAATGACACTGAAAGACATTTCTTATGCATGTATCAGTGTATCTTTCTGTGGAACACCTGTATTTACAAAGATGCTCTGCAGTTTTAAAATTTTAATATACATGATAATTAAAGAAAGGCTCCAGCTTGAAGTCACTTTTGGTTCCACCAAAGATAATCAAAAAACCTTTTTCAGAAATTAAAAAAGCAGGAAAATACAAGGTTTTTGATATTTTTGTGACAGAACCATAACTTCAATGACTCTGTTTTAACTCTTAACATACTAACTATTGCGGCTTCCTTTCTCCTTTAGCCGCTGAGAGTGGCTGGGTACTTTTGTAATATTCGTGACGCGCGTTGATCCTTTTGGCCCACAGAGACGCTGAATCCAAGATGATGCTTGAACGAATTTATTCTTACCGCGTGGTTCTATACAGACAGCGTGGATATAACTGATGGTTGGCGGAAAATAAACCGGTATAATAGCGGAGAAAACTACA
>JAVQJG010086370.1:0-12755 GCA_036024015.1 Craterocephalus amniculus | reverse complement strand
TCTATCTATCTATCTATCTATCTATCTAACAGATATTTTTAACAGATTTTCATTTGATGACATTTTCAAGTTTTGTAGTGATTTTAAAAAAGATAAAATAGCCGATGATGCTGTGGAATATTCTAAAAACATTTTAATATCACATTTAGTTTGATATTGTAATGGCATTTCCATCCAGAGTAGAATTTATTTTCAGCTTTAAACATTTTAAACTGACGGTCACTAACATTTCAATTACATTACATTTCAATGAATTTCAGAATTACAAAACATTCTGTTAAAAAGTCTCAGTAAAGGAAATGTTTGCTTCCTCCTGGAGAAATAACCTGCTAGAGGGAATCCTTTCTGAAGTAAAAGATCAAAGACGTGGAGTTTTAGGTGTTTTCTGGGTTTCTGTTCCTGAGTCAGTTTCAGCAGTTTCCCTGAATGAGTCATTAGTTTATTATTAGTTCACTCCAGTGGCTCCCAACCCTGGGGCCGGGCCCCTTCATCGGATCAACACATACATGAGTAAGACGATGAAAGCACTTTAATCTCCCCTCAGGTTTCAGATTTTTCTCTGGGTTTAAAAAATCAAATGAGGCGTTTAAGATTAAAGAAGAAAATTCTTAAATGCACATTTTCCCTTTAAGCCTTTTCTCAAGCTGCAGCTGCAATGAGTTATAAACACAATGTAAACATAAAGAAAGAAAAATCAGGCAGAGGAGCCTTTGATCCGTTCTCTGTCCAGATGATCCCAAGCTGCCTCAGACCTGCAGAGGTCCAGGTTCTGGGAGGACCCGTCCCTCCATCAGACCTGGTTCAACTGAACTTCAGCCCAGTTCTTGGGTCATGTGACATAATTCACCCTTTCCTCCCTGTTTTCCTTCCTTAAAGGAACCATATATGATCTTATTTTAATCTTTCTAAGAAAAATGGTTTCTACACGGTAAAAGGCGGAATGCCTCACTGATTGTGCATCTGTACGATTCCAGGCCATTTTAGTTAGCAAAAACAGCTAGTTTTTAGGTTTGGCGTGACGTTCTTTCTCTGCCAATAGGGTTAACTTTGATAACTTCCGGATTCTGATCAGCCAGTAAGAGCGTTCCCCTAGGAATCTGGAAGTTCAGGGAGTTAACCCCATTGGCTGAGAAAGAGCGTAATGCCAAAGCTAAAAACTAGCCGCTTTCACAAACTAAAATGGCCTGACTTAAGCTGATTTAAGGTATCGCTTCTTTAAGAACGGCTTCTTGACAGCCACGTTTCCATGGAGGCCATTTCTGACGGGGCTGGACCACCATTAGGCTATATGGATCAGCTGAAGGTCCAGATGCATCTCTCGGGTCCTGGTTCAGGTCTTTAGTCGGGATGTGTCCAGTTTCTTCTCCACGCTGAGAGACACCGAGTTTCCACCTTGTTGCTGTAAAATCCTGTTTTCTGTCCGTCAGTCTGTCGGATCCTTACTGGTTTTTACAGAACTGGTAAAATATGATGCATCTTTGCTAAGTTCTCTGCTTCATCCCTTAAATCAGGAGCCTTTTTTATGCCTGAATGATTCATACATCAGAGTTCAGTTACTAAAGGAAAGGCCCCCACATTCCTATCAGCATGCTAAATACTCAGCGGTAAAACTTTCTCAGCTCTGGGTAAAATGAGCTTTGGCTCCAATCACAGGATTCTCTGCACTGTTAATTGTGTTTGTGGTGCATTCAGTGTGAATGGGAAACTGCAAAGACCCGCATGCGTCGTTGTTTACTGTTTATCTTTGTTTACATTGGACGTGTGGGGGCTGGGCATGTTTGCATGTTTGCATCTCAGTAAATGAGAAATGATAAACTGGTGTCAGCGGTGAAATCTAACATGCGAGCGCATCGCCACCGGCTCTGTTACCAGGTGTCTTGTTGCCATGGAGACCAGCCAGGACTCTGTGTGTGTGTGTCATTGCTTTTCAGAAAAGATCTGTTTCCTCCATCTGTCCCGGCAGAAGACCAGATCCCCCTGAAACTCACCCCCCCCACACACACACATCCTCCCCTGGATGTCACGCTTTCATAACTCACCCTGATTTCATTTGGTCTCAGTCTTCATGCTGAAACTCAACGGTTGCTAAGCTGTTGTGTTCGATCTACGCTCCCTCCATGAGTCAAAACGTCCTTGTGTGATACGATGAAGTGTGCATTTTATACGGATGGACTCTGCGGTGTGTAATCGTGTGTGTGATGAGAAAATAAAGTCCTCGACATGGTGAATAAAAGCGGCTGTACGGCTGAATGAACAAGAAAGACGCACTTTATAGAAGTTAGCCGAGGTCAAAAACGCAGCATGTAAACATTTATAACTCTGTAACTGATGTGTCCCTGATCTACACCTCATTCAGGTCTGCTTTTCTGTCCTCATGTGGTTCCATAAATATCATAGTGTGTCAGAAAGACAGATAACATTATCAAACACCCAACTTTATAAATCATTAAACACATAAAGAAAGAAACAGATGAATGAACAATATAAGAATAAAAGTAGGAAACCATAAAACTCTGAGATTGTTACACCTTTAATCAGTCAGGAGGTCAATATGCTGTTTAAGGAAAGTTCCTGTATTAATTGGAATAAATGATCTGAACCTGCAGGGTACAACAAGTATTTTCTAAACACCTGTATAAAGTAATCATCAACACAGAAAATTAAAGAGAAGTTACCAGGAAATTATGTAAATCACCTCTTTTTAAAGATTTGTTTCGTTTGACTTAGTTCCCTTAGAAGAATCGCCTCCCAAACGAGTTTCTAATTTTGTGTAATTTAGCAAATACGCGTGGCTTGTTTGTTAGTAAGCAGTTTTAAAAGAAAATCCTATCACGAAAACCTTCTTTCTGTGCATTTTTTATTAGATAATAAAGTTATGTTTGATATTTTAATAAAACCCTTAAATGAACAACTAAGAACCACACCAGACAGATCGAGTAAGTCTGAACTTTATGACACTTTAAATTCAACGATTTCTCTGTTTTCCCAACACACCTGTAATATAAATCTGGCTTCCTGCTCTCTGTGTACCTGGCGCGTACCACCACACAGTCCCGTCACTCTTTACATAGTGGTATGATTCTAGTCTTTCCTCATATGTGATTGGCTGCATGGTGTGCCCAACAAAATGAAGTCTCGTTTCTTCTAAGGATGCAGCTCTCTGACAGGAATCAGTTCTTGCCGTTCACTACAAAGAGCCGTCTCTTAGAGCAGGCTCGTTCATGGACAACACATCACTACAGAGCTCTGTGAGAACGTGAAAAGAAAAACCTGGGATCCGACTCTTCTGATTCACTTTAAAGCATCTTCTGATTCACTCAGAGCTGAATCTTTTGCACATGACACCTTACTAATCCACTTTGTTGCTGTTTGATCCACTTCTACTTCCTGTTCTTTCTACTCTAATTTAGAGGAGTATCACCTCCTAGTCATTAATGTATTTGCATGGCATTGTTTAGGCCATTTAAATTTAACAGTAAAGTGCTCTGTGAAAGCAAGCAGAACCAAATGAAAGTGCAACATTTTTGGGCATTTCCCACCCAATTGGATCAAGTCCCCTGGACTATCCTGATCTAACTGTACCCTTAAAGATGCAAACTGTTGGAGCTGTGTCCAGTTAAAACATAGTCTGGCCCTTTGTAACCTGTGTTCCTACAGCAGATCGTAGACTCAGCAAATAAAGACAGGGGAGGGTTGTATTGATAACCCTTTTTCATCTTTGAATTAGTTATAAAATGTGAATGCTCTACCCTAAAAGTTCACCGTCTTGCAGACAGTGTCAGCAGGACCCTTTTCTAGATGGTCTATCAAGTATTGTCCTAATGCCCAGCACAACCCCTATCAGGCCATCTAAACCCATCTTCCAGTGTGGATCCGCCAGGGGACTCATAAGGAGTACAGACCTGTAGAGTGTGGTCTTCCTCCAGTGGAAACATGGCTGATCTTTGCTGGTGCAACCAAGTGTCTAAATCAGGGGAGTCCGAAGTCGGTCCTCGAGGGCCGCTGTCCTGCAGGTTTTCCACATATCCCTGCTTCAACACACGTGACTCAAATTAAATGGATCCAGCAGCAAATTAAGTTCTGCACAATGATTAAATACTTTGATTCAGATGTGTTGGAGCAGGGATACATGGAAAACCTGCAGGATTGTGGCCCTTGAGGATTGGAGCTGGACACCCCTGGTCTAAATGATCTGATTCAACAGGTAGAATTCCTCCAGTAGGAACAAAAACATCAACTCCTGTTTTCTAGTATCGGGTAGAATCAGGAAGCATTGAATTGGTGCCTGATGATGACATCACTAGTACTGTTAACTGAATAGAGAGTTTGCAGAAGCTCGAAAAGATTTAGCAAACATTTAAAGTCCTTTTTTCTTTATATATATATATTTTTTTTTCATATATACTGTATATATACTTCGTTTTATATATTCCAGCAGTGTTTAGATAAACTCTGTTTATTTTTATGTTTCAGAGGGGCGACTTCCATCGTGTATCGCTGTGAAGAGAAACAAACCCAGAAACCCTACGCCGTCAAGGTCCTCAAGAAGACGGTCAGTGATCCTACAAAATGGATTTATCATAACTAATAAAGTATAGACTCGTGAGAACAGCATTTATTGCTGTAGGGATTTCTTTTAATCTGTTTCCGGTCTCTGTGCTGCCAGAACTCTTTCCTGATCTCCTTTCTTCTGTTGCAGATTGACAAGAAAATCGTTCGCACTGAAATTGGTGTCCTCTTGCGTCTTTCCCATCCAAACATTGTAAGTATCCAAATTGCCAGTAGTTCTTTTACTCGTCAAAGTCATGTGTCAAGACTAGAAGCTCTAGTCCAGGTCTTCTCTTAAGTTCACTGATCATTGTCAAACTTCCTGTTAAAGGGGGATAAATCCAAGCAGGACCAGTCCATGTAATGTCTCATGTCATTGAAAGACCAGTCCTGGTCTCATGTGAAAACTTGTTTCAAGTCATTTTAAATCATGACTGGTTCAGAGGTGTGCTTCTAGTCTTTAGAAGATGTATACAAATCATGTTATAAGTGGGTGACTAGAACAAGTTATGTGTCTAGTTACTAGATGTGTAGTCCAGGTTGACTCTTTTCAACTGGCTGGAGGACCAGTCAAAGTTAAGCCGGTCCTGCTGCTGTCCTGCTGCCTTTCATTGTATACAACAGCCTAAGTTCTGCACATGATGCTTTAATTTGAGTGAGGTACCAGGAAAACATTGAAAACATGCAGGATTGTGGCCCTCGAGGACCAGAGCTGGACAACCCTGCTTTAGACCACTCCAAGTCATATCCAAGTGTTTCCAGGACAGAGCCAACCCATGTGTCTAGTATTCAGATGTCCAGTCCAGGTCGAATCTCTAGTTTTCGGAAGCCAGTTTCAAAACTACAGTCTTTAGTTTCTTCAAGACAAAGATCTTAACAATACAACTTAAAATAAACCTGCAACGACCCAGAAAAAGAAATATTCCACGATGACTTAGAATCACCTCATAAGTGTTTGTACTGTGTTGTTTGGTACTGTATATTTGTCGAGCATATAGTTTCATTTAACCTCTACAAACAGGCCTTTCAGCAAAGTTACACATTTAGAATGAAAATAATCCGTCCATACCTAAAAATACCACCAATGGACGTCCCGTCCATCCGTAACTCTACCTTTTCTCATTTAATATGCTGGATCTACCAGTGCCTCTGTGGCTCGGCTGTAACTCCACAGGACTGGTCCTTTAGATCTGTTGCATATGGACTGTGGCAGTCAGAGCCAGGGATTCTGGGATTCGTTGGTTCCCTGCAGTTTTCAGGTGGAAATACTCAGCCAACACCATATGGCCATGCTAACAACGAGCTGTTAAGGTTGCTCTGGATTGTTTCTAAGGTGTTGCTTTGTGGTTGCGGCAGAGCTGTGAGATGTGAGGAGTTATTTCTGGTTCCTGCAGATATTGCTTCTTCATTTCTCCCACAGTGACTCACTGTTGGAACAAGTCAGTGCAGAAGATTAACGACTGCTTAGCAGGTGAACGCATAATTCTGGGGGAACAAATTTATGCCTGATAAATAAAAGCTGTGCAAATTCTTTTCTCTGTTTTTACTGTCTTGACTATCTGTTGGAAATTTGATGTTTTCTTCACCATTGTTAACATTGAGCAGCTGTTTGGCTGAACATTAACATGTCCGTGGTCTGATGGTGTGTAATGAAGCGACTTTCCAGCCTGTACCCACCCGTATGACCCAAGGCCAGCTAATACAGGCTTCAGCTCATACAGCTAATGGATGGACAGATCTGCAGATGGTCTCGTCTCTCAGACATACTGAGCTGCCCCCAAGTATTTTATTAGTGGACTCATTTTTAAATGCACATTTTCCCTTTAAGCCTTTTTTGTCTTTGCATGGGTGGTTTTTATGAGGTCATTCCAACTTGAGCTACAACGTCTGATGATGGATGATGAAAATATATTGAAATTAGAGGGTGTATCCCAGTAAAAACCCATCAGCAGGTTTATTTCGGGATTAAGGAACCATTATGGCTGTAGTGCAAATGATTGTGTTGCAAAGTTTTGTGCTTTTAAAGTTGCCTTTAACAACAATACCAAGCTTTTCATAGAAGCCATAAGGGATAAGAGTCAGATTTAAGGGGAACCTAAATTTCAAATAACGTGACAACTGAGTGACACAAACACAAACAGCACCCAGCCGAGATGATGAGGTGACTGAAAAGTTTGCTTTTGTTTGTTGTTTAGATCCAACTGAAGGAGATCTTCGAGACGGACACCGACATCGCTTTGGTGTTGGAGCTGGTGACCGGAGGCGAGCTCTTCGACCGGTAAGACTCACACAGTTTAGAGATAACTGCTGCTGGTTTGTTAATGGCTGGTTTGGTTTGACCCTGTTCTTTTGCAAAAGGCTGGACAATATATTGAAATTTTCAAACATACTTTTTAGATACATGCAAATAATGTTTATATCATGATGGCTTGTTTTGAGTTAAAAGTATTTTTTCTTTTTGCATTTTGCACATCTGTGTTTTTGCTATGGTCATTGAAATGTACTTTTAATTGATTTGACAAACAACTACTTTAATTTTAGTTTGAATGCAAGTACTGCTGCTGCTTAATAAAAGTGCAATTAGCACGCTAGGCTAAAAATTAGAATTAACTCTTTGTTTACTTGACAAAAAAACTTTTTGGAGATATATATCGTATATTGTGATTCAGGTAAAAAAATTGCAATATGAAATTTGTTTCATGTTGCCAAGCCCTACTTCTGCATCACTTTATGGTAAAAACCTATTTCATATTTAAAAAAAAGTTTTTCTCTGTTTTTCTTCTTGGTCGACAGTAGTTTTGGGAATATAGCCCATAGTGAACATTTGTTAGAACTGCATGATGTTGTCCTAGTGTGTGGTTCATTTCAAGTGCAACATGAAAGTAAACTAAACCACAGAAATGAACAAAAATCTTTCGGAATTGCCCAACCAATCCCCAGACAATCCCAATGCAGCGTTTCTTGTCCAATGTTCCAAAAGTTGCTTCATCCGTGGTGAACACATGCTTAGTTGCAGAAACGAGCATGTTTTGTTGCAGATGGAGGGATGTTAGGTTGGACGTGTTGTTGTCACAGCTTGAAGTTTCAGAGATTATCAAATCACTGCTGAGTGGTACAAAGACAGAACCATTGGAATAAATTTTATGTGTTATTTTGGTCTTTACTTTTGCATTTTTTTATACACTGACCCTGTTTTTGGTTTCAGCATCGTGGAGCGCGGTTACTACAGCGAGAGAGATGCGGCTCATGTCATCAAACAGATCTTGGAAGCTGTGGCGGTAAGATGCTGCATGCATATAACAATTTCTCCTAAAAGATTATTACTGTATAGCTCAACATAATATAATGATTGTACAAGGAAATGAAGGAAAAGTCAGCTGCTACTAAACTGTTAAAAAATGAACTGGATCAGCCCTGGATAAATAGCTAGACCGGCCTTCAGAGGCAGAAACATGAACTACAGGGACAAAGCTGTCCGTGGTGTGTGCAGGGAATGCTTTAGTTACCATGTTTACTGTTACGTTGTGGTTGGATTAATGTAAGCAGTTGCCAACCATCGTTGCATTGGTTGGGTGAGTTGCTGTTTTTGCTATATTTAGTGCTTTTTCCATTGAGACATGAAGCATTTTGTTGCAGGTTTTGTAATGTTCTGTTGCTGGTTTGGCGGTGATGCAAGAATTTATTTAGTTGCAACAGTTGCTTTGTTTAGTTGCCACCCGTAGTTAATTAGTTGCATAATTTCCTTGTTAGTTTCTTTCAACAGGATTTACTTAAGTTGCTGTGGTTGTGTTTAGTTTCAGGTGCTGCTGTCAGTGCAGTTGTTGTTAGTTTTAGTTGCAGAAGTTGCCGTGTGTCTAAGCTCCTGCATTAAGTTGCCATGTTTAGTTGCAGGTTTATAAGCATTTGCTGTATTTGGTTTATTTGCTGCAGTTGCATCATTTTGTTCTTTCTTTTAATGTGATGTTGCTGTAGTTGTGTTTCATTTCAGGTGCTGCTAGAAGTCAGTGCAGTTGTTAGTTTGAGTAACATCAGTTATTGCTGCTTATTGCAGATTTTGTTCCAGCTGATGCTCTAATGCTTTTATCTGCTTTTATCGGGACTCGTTTTACTGACGGGATCCGTAAAAACAGCTGTTTTGGGAACCTGACGGCAGTTTTTAGGGATGTCAGATTTGAGCGCTTTCTGGGTTTTCTTCTTTGGATCAATCAGCTGTTCCATCTCTGCTTATTGGATTACTGCTCTCCCCCACCAAATCCGTTCGGTCTGGGCTCACACACCAGAGCTGAGCTTTAAACGGGCTGATTTTGGATTCGGAAGGTGTCATCTCTCCCGACGGTCGTCAACTCCTCAGCCAGAGTGTGAATAAAACACTTTGTCATCACTTTCAGAGGTGTTGCAGAAGGGTTTTTGCTCCTTTTGATGGAGCCAGATGATCAATTTCAGGCCATGTTTTTGTGATTTATATATTTACGCTGGACTCTGTGAAACTGATATCCATCTGAGAGAAACAGGCTCTGATGTTTCACCAGCAGCGGCTCTTTCTGCAGATTTTTACTTGTGTGGGAGTGACTTCTCCTCCAGCTGATTAGTCACACAGCTCCTGTTTCCACACACATTTAATGAAATGTTAAATCACATTTCAAGGTTAGCATGTAACCGCTAATAAAAACCAGCCATTCGCTGATGTGTCAATGCAAAGCTAAGCTTGTTCACAGCGGGGACAGAAAAAAACAGTCATAAGCTGCTGTTAGCTGATAATAAAAGATGAGCCGAGGGAAAACAAACACTCCTGTTTACATTTAGATTTCAGGCAAATGATGATCCAGACTTTGGGCCTAGTTTCTTAGCATAATCCCAACACCCTGGTGTGTTCGCTGCACAGGCCTCTTAGCCGGATATCGTTGTGCGTTGGGGAGCTCTGGAGTGACTTAAGTAACAAAGTGTTTATCAGAGTGAACGTTCTCTCTCTCTCCGTTATGCAACCATGACAACGCTCTGCGGACAGGTTTTTACAGGATTTTGATTCATAATGTGAAAGCAGTTCTCACACTGGCCTCTCTGTGACTCCCAGCTGACTGCTTCTCAAGTTGCTGCTTCCACCTCCTGCTCAGATAAACAAAAACCACAGCAAACACAGAAATTCTCTCCTTTCTGAATTCTTTCTTTGTATTGAGTGTTTGCCTGTAGAAGCAGAAGCTGTTTATTTTATGTGCTGGGTAAACAGGGCCGCTGCAATCCATCTGGGCCTGACCGCCGGAGTAATGATTCACTGGTTATTGTTTAATCATTTCATACATAACAAAAATCATAAAACTTTAGTTTTAGTTGTGCTTTCATACTTTGGTCTCAAAGTAAGGCAGGCCAAAAAACTGCTCTTTTTGTTGTTAACAAACTAACATTTCACTTTTCAATTCTCCGCTTTAAAATATAAAGTTGTTACTTGCAGCAAGAAGTAGTGCAGTGAATGCCTTCTTCTTATTTCTTTTTAGTTTCTTCTTATGATGCAGATGGTCCATCATGCTCAACATACTTAACCGACAGTCTGCTGTTTTTCTTACGATCCACAATCCTCTCACCGTTGTCTTGTACTGTACAAGTTTACATCACCGACCGGTGTAATGCAGGAGCATCCACTATCTCTGAGTGCTGCTACAGCAGGGCGAGAGGGTCAAACTTATCCGTCTCAGAGCGCAGTGTTCCTTCTATTGATACTTTTTAAAATTTCAACTTTTATTTTTACTTCTTTTACAAAACTTTGTGGCACAAATTTCATTACACCCCTGTTAGATACAGTAAATATGTAACATTATAGCAAAGGTAAGTACCATTTAGTTCCTTGGCAGATCGGCATGACAAAATAAGAGTAAAAAGCACACAAAGAACTTTGCCATATGCTCTAACAGACAGAATAGTGACCAGTTGAGACACAAAAATGTGGCAAAATGAACAAAAATGTCCATGAAGATGAATGAGGTTTAATCTTTTATTACTCTTACAGAGCTCCACATCCAGATCAATAAGAGCAGCAGTTTCACCAAATCACTGTAAAACAAAAAGGAAAATCTTGATAAAATGGTGAATCTTTAGCAGATTTAGCAGCTCTGTGGGTATTTAAATCGTAAAATCACATTATTCTTAGACATATAAAAGTAATGAAGTTTTCTATTTTAAACCCTACTCTAGAGTAAGTTTCCTCAACTTAACCAAGCAGTGAGTAAACCTAAAAGAAACACAAAGAAGTTAAAAGTGTTAAAGTAATATTTATTTTGAAGTTTTACCAGAAAATGTAAACCAGCTAAATGTTTTACAAATGAGAATCATAGAGGAAAGTAAGTAAAGTTTATTTATATAGCTTGTTTAGCAGGATAAAAGTCTCACAGTGCTTTACAGTAGTTAAAAAAGAAGACAGCAAAGAATAAAAGCATTCACACGGAAAACAGATAAGACTGGAGGAGATATGTGTCTACAGAATGATCCATCCCCTTCTATTAAAGAAAAGGCAAAGTTCTTAATTGCCTAATAATTCAAATAGCTGGAGATGTAAAAAATGTATAATAAATCAAAATTTTCAAAATTATAATTAAGGGTAATAAGACATTGTTTTTTGATTTAATTGAGTTTTAGAAATAATAAAAAAAAACAAACAAACAATGCGGTCCTGGACCAATGCTTTGCTGATGACTGTTCGGTTTGTTCTGCTCTGTCTAACGGCGATTGTTCCAGAAGAATTGTGATAGGTTCAGATGCATCTTTAGCAACCATGAGCTTTGCTGCCATGTTGGTTTTTCTCCTGCAACCCTTCCCAACCAGCCATACTGGGTCAGTCTCTTTCTAGCTAGACTATCCTGAACTTCAACATCTACCCTACTGACTGAGGCCTGGAGAGTCTGACATGTGGCTCTCAGGTTATCTTATAGTTTCTGTAATCTTTGAACAGTTGCCATTGGGCCGGATGTCCATCCCCCGCGGAGACTGGTGGCCATCTTCAACGTTTTCTTCTTACTTCTCTAAGATAATTGCTGTTGTCTTTCCTTCTTCACATCCCGGAAAGCTGCATAGAAGCAGTCTCAGCTGAAATGAGCTAAAAACCTTCTGAAAAGGATCTTTTAAAGACAAAAATAGCAAAAGATCATCAGGAATGTATCTACAAGTCAGTGAAAATGCTTTCACGACCTAGAAATACACACCAGGTTGGTAACAGACAAACAGAACCAGCAGGTCTACATGCAGGGAACAGAAATAAAAGGCAGGAACATGACGGCAAACAGAGTAAATAAGTGTTTGTGTGGCTGCAGGTGGAAGCAGAGTTGCTCCACATGGCAGCAGCGTGCAGCGGCTGCAGGTCTCTTATGTAACAGCAGCTTCCATCCTGCTGCTGAACAGATTAAAACCAGAGAGGATTAACACACACACACATACATAGATGTATACACAACACAGACTCACACACAGCACACACACTGACCACAGCTGACCTACATTTATCAAGAAGAAAAACATACGCCTGTTTATGTATGCATGTGGATGTGTGTGTGCATTTGTGTTAATGTGTGTGTGTGTTAGGATTACAGAGTGATTGTACTTGTTGTATTTGATGTGTGTGTGTGTCTGTGTGTGTGTTAATCTGCAGCAAAGAAACATGCTGCAGATTAACACACACACATGATTTCATAGCTGATTTTCAACATTTGCAGCCGACAGGGAAAGCGATTCATACGTTTGTTTTGAAAAAATAGTCAAAGAAATGTATTTATTCTTCCATCCATCCATTTTCTGTACCACTTAATGCAACTGGGTCGCAGGTAAATACTTATTCTTAATAAATGAATAAAAAAGAATCATCAGCGGGGATAAACCAGAACATTTCACAGCTAGAAGTTAAACATCAACAGGAACCAGAACAGAACAACGGTTGCAGCACTGGGGTAAAAATGATTTAAGTGGAAATCACTGCATTGGCTCAGGAACATGTGTGAACATGGTCCACACATGTTCACACATTTGTTTCCAAAGTGAGTAACAACTGAATACAGGAGCAGAGTAAAGAAGGTTACATTAACTAAGGCTGCTTTGACAAAGAACCTGCACTGATCTTAAAGGAATACTCCGCCCTCCGAATGATGTGCCTTCATTTTGTACTCACCGTCATGCTGATTAACACTCTGGAACACTTTCTTGATGTTCATCATGTAGCCGGAGATATCGGA
>JAVQJG010086367.1:0-15384 GCA_036024015.1 Craterocephalus amniculus | reverse complement strand
GCATTTATTTATTTATGTGTATATATATATATATTTATTTTCATATTTTTTTTTTGTTTTGTCATTTTTCGTCCCTCATAAAAATGCACATGGACAGATGTGCAATCCTCCAGAAACCTACAGTAACAATGCTGAGTGCTCTGAGCTGATTCTGCCTGTTGGTCGAATGATGATCGGCTTTTACTGAATTTCTTGTTTTAGTGCGTTTTTGTTGTTTAAAATTGTTTTATGCTTTTGTGTTCAGCACTTCGTTCCAGCTGTTGTTGTTTTAAAGTAGTCTACTTAACAAATAAAGTCGAGGTGAAGGTTAGTGTGGACCAGAAGGGTCCGACTCAAGCTAGATTAAAGCAACTTCATAACAGAGTAAAGTAAAGGATAAACCACAACAGCTGAATCCCAAAGGAAAACAAAGGAATAACCATGACAGCAGTTTCACTTGTGGAATCCTCATTATCTATTTTTTCCAGGACAAAGCAGATCTTTAAACGTTTCTGTAGCAGAGCAAAGCTAAAGCACCAACAGAACCAAGAACAGTCCATGGTTTGTATTTTTGTAGATTTTAAACATAAGGTTGTACATCTGTGGGAACTAAAAGCAGAACAAAGTGTGTTCTTAAATTCACCTTGCATTATTATGTGCGACGCAGGCATATAAATTCATCACATGATGTGGAATTCAAGAGAATGTGGCCAGTTCATACTGTATGTGGCTCTACACTGGAAAAAAATATCTGCTTTTACATGTTTGTTTATTCAGAACAAAACTGAAAGTTTTTAGTACATGCTTGAATGGTGTGAGCTGAAAGACAAAAGATATAGCAAAAGGGGATAAGTCTTTTTAAGGAATATTTCAACAAACTTCCATTGAATGTCCTTTTTTTTCAAAAGTGTAAGCGTCAGCATGTGAATCAGCAAACCAAAATATTGGGAGAAAAACAAGTTTTTGATTGGAGATGCAACTTTAAAAAAATTCTCTTAAAATTCCCTGAATGTTGTTAGCAAATCACTTTGCTGTAAATCCCACAGCTGTACTGTAAAAATACATAAAATTATCAGTTCATTGGAACAGTGGTGGCTCTAAAAGATAAATAAATCCACAAACGATTTAATGTGCAAGAGAAGAGAAGAAAAGAACTTAAAACTATATCTAGTTTTTAAACTGCAGAAGACATTTTTTCACCACAGTGAAGGAACATTTTTACCAACATAACTGTCTGAAGCAGCAGGCAAACTTTTTGTTCCTCAAAAATTTCAGAAAAACCATCTGACTGCACCAGCGAGTGCCAAAGAGAAAGAAACTGATTTCCAGATATGAACAAAAGTGACTCTGTTTTGTGGAAAAAAATTTATCACTAACTTCTTTGTGAAATCAAGAAACTGTAAATTCTGCTTACTAAGCCTCCCAGATACTCTGTGCTGGACATGAAACCTTTATAAGCCAGCTTTAACCTGTATTGGGCCATTTATCCGTTTCTTATTACAGTAAAATGTTTTATCTAGAATCAGGTCCAGATTCATATAAACCAATCTTTAAATCTACACTGACACCACAGTGCAGATTAAGTAAATAGAAAAATCTATAAGACATTAAAAGCCATACATTGCACACACACATAAAAACTGGTAATCAATCAATTAATCCGTGAGCAGAGTTGGTGAGTTGTTCATACAAATTGAAGTTTAAGTTCATGTGAATGACCTCTTGGTCCGTAAAGAGTAATCAGGATTAAAAAAAGAACAAAAAACATTAGATTTCCCTTTCCTGCGTTAGAACATAATACATAAACAACAAACCCACATGTCTATGCATGCTCACACACACATTCACACACAGCTTTATTAACCGTAGACAAAAGAAAAGACTTCAAAGAAGTTTGTGTTAGATTTAGGACATAAACCAAGGAGGCTCGCTTTACACAGCAAGTGAGTCTTACAGTCATCTCTGCTTGAAAACTGGGTCATTAGGAACAACACAGAAAAACTTTATTAAACTTTTTTTTGTATTATTGAACTGCCTTTTTGTCTATTAAAATTATTTATAAAGCCCATATTCACTGATTACAGAGAGAATGCTTTGCTAATTCCCACCAACCAACAGAGAGGGAATAATTTCTGTTAATATGACGGTTCAAATTTGTGTTCACTATGAAGTCTCAGCTTCATTACATACTGCTCTATTAAAGTGACAGGGTATGAGGTATTATAACATAGAAAAAACACCCAGCATGCATTAATTTCAATGCAACAGCTCTCCGACCTTATGCGATGTGCTGACTATGATTAATTATGTTAATATTTATTTTGAGTCTGGTCTTCCTGCAGTGATTCAAGTGTCAGCCAACCTTTGCTTTTGTAATCCAGGCTGATCTGCGTAAGTACAGTGTTGTTAGCCGACTGGAAAGTCTTAAAATAAGTTGGAAGATTTTCACTTTGAGGTTCAGCTTACTGTGCTGCACATTTTAGGATTCAAACATACAGAATATACAACATGCAGTATTTGATTGTTTATAAGCTTATTAGTGATCACAAGAGACCTCATGGAGCCATTTTGTATTGCAACAGTAGAATAATGAGTTTGAAATATGGCTTTGGTAAAAAAAAGAAATAAATTCCCACACTGAGAGGGACAGATCACAGCCAGCTGATCTTTACTGGGCAAAGATGTTGAAGAAGGGGGTCAGCTGTGCTGTCTCAAGCTGAGGCTAGACATCTCAGCTCCCAGTTATCTGTCACTGTTGTTCAAACAAAGACTGCTGAGTTGATCGATAGAATGCAGACCATGGGGCTTCAAGACAGATTACTTTCCCACTGAAATACCTATTTATGAACACAGAGCATCTCAGGAAACACAACATTTCCAACTGTAAACCTCATTTGCATTTCCTTTCCTTCTTTTTTTAAATGTAATTCTTTTTTTTTTTTTGCATTGAATCTTCAGCATTGAATCGCGAAGACAGTAGGACAGAAAGTACAAGATAGATTTGATCTGGTCTGAAATCAATGCTCACTAACTACTTACACTGCAGTGGATAAGCTCAGCAGAATGACTTTTGCTCTTACTGTACTTCTCACTTTAAGTCTGATTTGTACCCAGAGGAGGGGAATGGATGACTCCCTGGACAAATGATTAAGGCCAGGTAGAGGCGAGGTTTAAGCAGAAAAAAAAGCCCTACCAATCAGGCACAGTCGTATTCAAGGGCTGAAACACCCCAGTGCACTTCAATCAGTTCAGTTGTTGAGGTAGCTCACACACACGCCATGTAGTTGCTGAATGTACATTCACTCATTCCTGCTTTTTATAGAGCATCTCTTTTATGTCCTACAAGGAAGTACTTTATATGTATTTCTCTGGTGTTAATAAATGGACGCGAAATGGGGGTAAACCTTTTTCTATTTTACTGTAGCGAGTACAGTTTTCCATTAAAAACGGCACACTTATGATACAGTAGGCTTCTCCCTTGAGAAAGGTAAATTTCTCAGCTCACACTGGGTCGTGCAGTGAAAGGTTTAATAAGAGAGAAAACATAAAATTCCTTTTGATTTGAGTATGCAAAAAACAGTAATATATTTTCATGAAAATTCCCACATAATCCATCTAAAACTGTGTGGCTATATTTAAAAACTCAGCCCACAGCGTTACATAATAAAGTGATCTATGCTTCACCATGAGGCAAAACTTATAAATTGAGCACCAACATTAAATTTATACCTTAAAGATTTCTCTTATGATAACGAACATATCATTTTTGTTCGACTTACTTTCCACAAGATGTTAAAACTGACATGATAAATCTAATCTTGATGATACAATAAAAAAGTGACATAAAACAGTCAAATATCTCGTAATGTATGCTGAATTAAAAGCATTAAAGGCTCAAGATCACTAAATTCCTCAACTAACACAGAAATCACAATTGTAAAAGAAGAGAGTTGTAACAGAGCCTGCTGTTAGGGAAACTTCATTTGCATGAATAATGTTTTCTAAAAGTTTGAAAACCACAGTCAGTGTTTGCAAAAGCAGCAGCATGCCACCAAATTTAGGCAGACAGACACATTTTAATGGGGTCACGATCGCGAGAGAGGCTGTCTGCTTGTTGGACTGAAGCACCTTCAGCTGTCAGGCTAAAAAATACAGAAACCTTGATTTGTCCAACATTAAGCACAGGCAAAGGATACAGAGGCAGGTGAAACAAGAATGGAGATGACTGCCAAAGAACAGAAGGGATGTCTTCATGTAAGCTGCTAGAGTGATTTTACAGGCCAAACGCAAGTCTGTTCCAGATAAGGCAGGACAAAAATTGAGTAGATACATACTGCCCTCTCCTGACGGTTACTAAGTGGATCAGTGCAGAAGTATGTGAAGATAAAATAAAATTTCCATGCACTTCAGAATGGACATGTTTATCAAAACCATATCTCTGTATGTTACAATTACAAATTACAGTGTAGCTAAATTAAATGTGATAGATTTTTAAACTAAATTTAAAATTTAATCTTGCACTGTAGGTCTTATCTGTTTGTGTATGTATGTGTATGTATATGTCGTTTTATTGATTGATATATTGTGTTGCTATTGTGTTTTTATCTTTTTATCGCTTTTTTCTGTAAAGCACTCTGTCCTCAACCTTGGTTGTTTAAAGTGCTACATAAATAAATTTGATTTGATTTGATTTGAAATATCAGAAAAAGTCAGCCATGTAAGGCGCTGACACTAAACTGTGTTGCATCACTCTGTAAAAAAAAGAAAGAAGTTTGATATTTTGTCCTCTCTTGACATAGGCTATTACATTCACAAGAAATATGACTGTAATCTGTTCAAATGTGCAGCACATACTAAATTTATTAGCTACTGACCTCTAGCTGACTCAGGAGGCAACAACATAGTATCCTGACATATTTATTTTTCTAACAACTGATCTGTGAAAAGACAGATTTCCATGGTGAGATTAAACTACTAAAAAGTTAATGATGTAAAGCCCAAAATAAAGAAAAATAAATCCACAGGTTTTTCTCGAAATGGATTTTGAATGTGCAAAGGGAGCAAGCAGGATCTTTCATTATAAATCCCTTCTGCACTTGTTAAACACTTTTAATGGGAGGGGAGATGTGAACAAGCAGAGGAGCAAGAAAAAAGTGTGACTTTGAACCTGATCTGTATTCAGTCCTTTGCAATGGTGTCTACGCCGCTTGGCAGCACATTGACAGAGGCCATTGACATTCAACAAGGAGAGTGAGATTTAAACAGGTAGTGTTGTGCTCAGAACAATATCCCACTTACGATTAAATGTTATATGTAATATCAAAGTGAAGGCAGGCAATTTGGAAAAAACAGTGCTTCTGTCAGCTCCGGGAAAATGGCACAGACAGAAACAGGAAACTGATCATATTGAAGTTGGGTCTAAATGGTCAAAAAAATAAATATACTGGTGTGCTGAAGTTGCTCATCTTTCCAGGCAATCATGACAAGAATGCAGCTTACAAAACTGAGCTCATTCTGCAAGGAAAACAGGAACTCAGTGCAACTCTTTTTCAGATCACATCATAAAACCAAGTATTTGAAAAACTCAGAAAACGACAAGTGCAAGCGGATGAGCTAGAAATTTGTTGAATTTATTCAAAGTGAAATCCCTGCAACTGCATCCCACCAGATGCAGATTAACATTGGTGAGATATCAGGTTTGTTGACACACACATAAGCCATGCAAAGCTCAGTAATGCAAAGCTAATTTAAGCTGACAGAGATAGCAGAATAACTCACACATGTCAAAACATCATTTAATGAGGTTGTTCCCAAGCTAATACCACTTAATACCTCTCAGCGTGCTAATGAAAATGAAGACATCAAATATTGAGAAGCTGCAGAGAGATAGAGATTAATATGGACAATAAATATGTTGTCAATACAAACTGAACAATTCATCAAGGATTCTTGAATGTTCACGACCTTGCAATTTGTCCTGTTTTCTCTTTCAGTCTAGTTGAAAGTGTCTTCCATAAATACAATCTTTGGTGTTGTAATTTTAAAGTGTCTGTTCATGTGAATTACAAGGGACAATTATTCCATTAACTCAGGCCATGACTGCATCACTACCTGGGGATAAGCTCCTAATGTAGTGCAACTTCGTAGATGAGTAATTCATAGTCATTAGTTTTATCCAGTCATAAACATTAACCACATTGTTGTTCATTTACTGTATAGTCTCAGACACTACTTTTAATTATATTTGGGGACAGAATGTGTAGAAAATGTGTAGTGGAAAAAAATGTCTTCTTGTCACCATGCTGTGATCCTTTGTCTTTTCTGTTTCCTTTTAGATCAAACAGAGGGTCCATGTGTTTTGGTGCAAGGTTTTTCCAGGATCAGAAACACAAATTTTTCGATTTTTCAGTTAGGAAAGTTAAATACTAAAAAGTAATGTTAAAAGATAAATAAATCCTGTTTGTGCAGTACAACAACCCCTCTCCTGAAAAATCCATTTTGGAGACCTCAGACATACCAAACATCTGTTTTTCAGATATAATGTTTACAATTTGTATGATGTGATAAAGGTTCAGACCTACAGTTGCATTAAATCTTTTGTTAAATCTGGCATATTTAGAAGTTTTCCTTTGTTTTAACATGCTCTGTCCATGTAAAATAAATAAGTAAATGAAAAAAAAAACATGTAATGAATTTGAACTTAAAACATTTGCAGGCAAACATGCCACTGATTTTAAACTGATGTTGAATAATTTAAGCATCATTAAAACACACAAAAAAATACAGAAAAGAAAAATGAAAGTTTCCAACATTCTTATAAAAGGTTATCACATTGAAAAAGTTATCTGATCTATTCCTGCAACTTTGAGCTATCCTGTCTGATACTTTTCAGAGGTTAGTAACATGTCTCCAGCCCTTATATCTCAAACTGCAATCTTTTTCATTTGTTCTCATCTGCTTTATTTCATTTATCTGATCTCAAACAGCCTAGACAAATGGTCGCTGCCTATCTTACATCTTACATCAAAGCTGGGCTACATGATCAGCTTGCAATGACCTCCATGTTTATCCTTTAGTGTATCTAAAGGAATGATAGTTTTGTTTGTGAGTGGTTGTGTGTGCGTGTGTGAAGTAAACAGACAGGGTTGGGGACCTTTTCAGAGAGCAGTCATTTAATCTTCACTGACAGCCTTTTAGAGACCACTTACCATTCATCTGGTCTACAAGATTAGCCCTGTAGTGAGAGTACACGCTGATCAAATCATTGTCCCCAGACGGCCAAGTGACAGCACGAAAACACAAAAATCTATAGTTTATTCAGAGTTCATATTTGAGGAAGTATGTCAGGAACATGCAAATTGTATATGCATATTCTTTATATACTTGGACTCCTCTAGAGGTGGTCTCCAGGCTGTCACAGGGCAAACACATATGACCTTTTATGCCTCTTTTGAGGCTGAACACCAGTGAGAAAGTTGAGTTTAATTGTTTTTGATCATACAGTTGGAGCTGTGACATTTAATTTCACTTGAGCATAATGAACATGCAAAAGTTGACCAAAATGGACTCCAGGAAAGAATTTTACACTTTATAAAAATCATAACTGAAGCCTTTGAAATTGCTTTTTGATGTCTCATTAGCAATAATTTTTTAAAAAGGAAATTAAACAGCTTACATGTCGCATTGAAATTTAGAATAAAAAGCCCATGTAGCAGATGGGACATTCAGTGTTCTGGGTTTTCCTGCACATGTGTGTCGTGTCTTTAATTTTAACGTTATCCCAAAACTCATTAACCCTATTAACAATAAAATTTCAAAATGACTTTGATTTCCCTCTGATCTGCGAGTGTCCACCAGCTGAATAAAAGTTCATTTGGCATCCAGTCAAACAAACACAATTCATTTTTATTTGTTTGTTTGTTTTTAAAAAATTTTTTCTACTTCTCTTCCCCCTTATCTGTTGGAAAACCAACTGTTAGCGGTTATATACATGATGCAGAATTCATTGAGATTCTCTGAAAACAGTCAATTCTCTGTTAAAGTGAGCTATCAGAATTTGATTGTAAGCAGTTAGTGCACCTTTGTCTGTTTTTGCTAACCAGGAGTGTGAGTTTTCCCAGAAAAGGGAAGCAACTTGAAATTTTGGCAACTTGTTTTTTCCTTGTCTTGGTGTGGTTGGTTCTTTTGTTTTGTCCTGTTTCAAAACACTGATGAAAAAGTACAGAAAATTTTGCTTCATGTTGGAGTGAAACTATGTGATAAAATAAGTTGGCTGTTGGCTGAGGTTTTCATCAGTTTTAATGCTCTGTCCTTATAATTAAGGAGGCTAAATCTACACAGAGACAAAGCTGATTTTCTTTAAAACTATTTTCCATTAAGACAGAATTGTTCCAAGAAAACCACTGAAAATGCTGCAACGAATATGCCAGGCTGTTCCAGAAATGCACCAAAAACAGAGAAGTAGACCTGCACATAAATATGTGCAAAATGTGCAATGTGGTCAAATTGGGATAAAAAAAAATTGCTGCTGAAGATTGTTCTCTTTGGAACTCATCAAAGTGATAAAAAATGTTGGTAGATACCTTAAACTTGGCTCTATCCAGACATGGTCTGACTGTTGTTGGTGCTCTTTTCTGGTTTAAGCTGACTTTAAACTATTCTTTAAACCATTAACCAACACATCTGTAATGCAGATTTTTTTAGGGTAAATGCTGTTTCAGATCTCACTCATGATTCTTTTCCCATAAATAAATTCATGAAAAAAATGCAAGCTATTATCAAAAGGTATGGGTAGAACGGGATATATATATAAGGAGAAGTAATGTCAATACTGTATCTATTGAAGAAGACTTCTTGACTTCTTGTTGACCTATCCCTTTATTTCCTTTCCTTGATGCTCTTTTTCTTAGGACTTTCCGGCTAGCAACCAGCAACAAGGTGTGATGCAAAGAGAGGATGGATAAATAAACCACTGTGACAACATCAGGTCCCCAGCTGACTTCCAGCATGCAAAAAAGCTTTTGTTTTCTTTTAATTTTCCAAAAATAGTCCAAGTACATCCTAGTAGTGCAACAACAAGTCCAATCTTACATTTACTCTTCACAGCCCACACACACATACACATGTCCACACACGCATACATGGATGTATCACTGAGAGGAGTACATTGTGAATTCTTGGCCATATTCACCCAGCGACGTGTTTCATGCACCGCTGCAGCAAACACGAGAAGTGCATACCGGAAACAGGCCGACAAGGATACAGAGCGAGAGCAACAGCATGGATCACGCAACCTCTCCTTTCATCTCAGGCAGCCTCTCAGCTTCCCGGCCACATTTCTCATATTAAATATGAATCAATTACACAAGCCACACAACTTCTCAATCTCGTCTTTGAATAAAAAAAGAAAATCCTCACATTTTCTCAGTTTCCCCCATTGGGAGGGAAAGCACTGCCAACAGCACTCAGAGAAATCAGAAATTCCTGCTGCACACCTCTCTTCAGACGGACTTTTGCAGCGTATTGGTAGCGAGATGAGGGGTAAATTGATTGTGTTACATTTAGATGAATAAATTACTTGGCCAACTTGTACCAGAATTCATTTACATCTAGATGAGATTACACACAAGCTCATTACTGACTTCTGAAGCTTCCCCCAAACGTCATCACCTAATTGTGTCCTCAGTCATTCAGCTCAGTTGGTGCTGTGAATGTAAGAATATGTGTAATAACTGGCTGATGTGATCAAAAATGCAGAGGTGAAGCACATAAACCACCATCTAGATGTTACGAGAGCTCTGGTTTAATAGTTAGAGTCACCACACCAAAGAGACCCGTAAGGAGCAGTAAAATAAAACGTTTTAGTGTTTAAGACTTTGAGTGAAATGCAAAATGCACCTTTACTCCCAAGCCCAAACTCTCTCGTTGCATTCTACTGTAAAGCAATGATCCTTTGAGAGCTTTTAATCTCCACAAATGAAACAGCCTGTATACGCTATTATTAGTGCCAGTTGTGAAACCCTAGGCGAACCTTATCACTGGCGTCCTATATAATGAAGCACTCATTCATGCACAACTGTACCTCTCCTATTGTAAAGTGAGAAAGTGGATCAATCATGCTTTAGACTTGTGCTAAACAGCTCACTTATGGAGGGAAGAATGGATTTGATTAAAAAGCAGATTATTCAGGCCCACATCATATCAGCTGTTTAAAAAAAATAGGATGGACATGAAAAGAGGATGGATATTAAAATCCAGGATGATGATGTCCAATAGGAATATCTGAAGATAGACTAAAGAAGAACATTTCAATGAGGCGGCCAAAAGATCTCAGAAGCATTTGTAGGAAAAATGTGAATCCTTCCGACTGGAATTGAAAGAGCCTTGGCTGGGGCAGATGTGTTCATAAGCAGTGATATTAGGACAATACGGGATTTTATAATCTACTGTATTAGCCATGTGAACTACCCACACTATTTACCATTTGTCTTTTTAAATTAGAGGAAGATGCAAAATTACAGTAGCAAACATTCTTACCAGTAGTGACGGTAAGTTTAACTACAGAGTGAAGTAACAGCACAGCAGGTATGGCAATAAAGACAAACACTACTACAACCTGCAATCATTTTACAAGATTTAATAAACATGGCGTCACACAAATGCTGAATAACTTAAGCAACACATTTTCAAGTCCAATGATCAGTCGTCCATCTACTTATTTTTAGCAGAACAGTTAGGGCTTGATTGCATGTGAATGTTATGCAACTTCAGAGAAAAAGTGCTGATCCGATAAATATTCCTGCTGGATCCTCACCCATCCAGCACAACGCTTAAGTCAACATGCATCATCATTTCACTTTCTTACGGCCACAATCGTCCCGGACACGCATGACAGCAGGCTTGCTGGTGTGCAGGATCAAAGTGACATGGCTGTAATGGCCTGCGGCTTCTAGTGAAGGTGAAAAGCAGGGCCACAAATGGAAGGAGAAAACAATAAAGTGTGTGGAGAGGAAAAGGTGATCCTAGAGGGAAATCAGCTGAAGGCAAAGTAACTTAAAAGGAGGATGAGACCCTTGGTAAGTACACACACTGATCATGCTCACTGAGCCTTGTGTGCAAGATGCTGAACTCATGAAGCACTAAACAAACCACTTCCTAAGTAATGAAATGAAAATACTCTTTTTTTTTTTTTTTCAACCAAATACACTTTATTCAATCTTAAGAAAAGGTACAATTGCCTCTAATTTTGTTTGAAGGGCACAGCCTCAAGAGTGGGCACATCAGCACATGTCATATCTTGCCTTCAGATCTTCCATAAATGCTTTGTGACACTTTGCACTGGCCATCTATCACTCAGCACAGAGCCATAACCTCCTGCTTCTCCCATGCACCATCTCAAACTCAGGCAACAATCTGTATGTGACCTGCAGAGAGGAGGAAGAGGAGCAGCTGTGGAGAATGAAAAGGGTAAGGTTAAGTCGTGGGCTGCAGGGGACAGCACAGTAGGGGATTGTGGGGGCGTGTTGTCAGGTACATGCAATAGCTGTAGGAAATATGCTGTTTATGGGTTGGAGCAAGCAGTAAGATAAGAGCAGTGCTGTTGAACAACCCCCACCCACTTATGAAAAGGTCATGGGAATTTTTATGAAGCACAAAAGATTCTGTGCTTTAAATGGCTCCAGATGATACTCACAAACCAACATACCATCTGGGGTGGATCTGGGTTATTCACAAATAAAAAGGTCTGTTTGAACTCAAGTCATGATCCTGACCTTCCCAACCGGAATTCTTGATGAAGCTCTTCCGGAGACAAACCAACAACACAGATTTAATTGAGAAAGAGTTATTTCTTTCACATTTTTTCTTTCTGACTATACTTTCTTGCAAATGACGATAATGGTAGTGATGATGATTATGTTGATACATTTTCCATCGATATCTGTTAATGTCAGATGAAAACTATATTATTTTAACTTGTCTTGTTTATTCCTTTAAGCTTTTTTTGTTTCTTTTAATTCTCCTGGTTTTTTTTGTACAATTTAAAGTTCCTTTTGCACCTTGCCTCCAATGATTTATGAGCTGTGTTACATATGAAATGAGGTCTAGAAGTCAACTTGGCTTACCTTGCATGACCTTTTGAAATTAATAAACGTATCCATATTCTACACAGATGTTTCCATATTATGCCGGCTACTTGGTTATGGTTTTCTATCTTTGCCTGCCAGTATCTTGCACCCTACAGTGAGGTGCTGGATTGTTTCAGGGGTTTCTTGCACAGTCTGCACCTGCAGTCCTGCCATGTTTGGTAGATCTATACCTCGATAGATTGGATACTCAAGTCTTGCTCCTGCTTAGCCATGATTAGCGCCTCTGTGCTGTCCTTTAGTCCAGCCTTCTCTAGCCACTTTGTTCATACTGGCCACCTTCTGTCAGTGGTACATCCCATGCAGGGGCTTGTCCTCCCATGATGGTTCCTCCATTTTATTGCCTGAGACATGTGCTTCGTCCCTTGGGGCCGTCATCCAGATGTATCCATGGGGCTTGGATACTTCATCTAGGATAGACAAAACTTTGATAAATCACGGCCAGAGAGTGCTGTTGATCTTGTACAGCTTCAGGCATTTTAGGATCCATGTATGTGGCATTGAGTCATAGGTTTTCAATCCAGGCATAGGTCGTATCTCAGAGGGCATTTCAAATTCAAGATAACCTTGAGGTGATTTAACAAAGGCTTGACTTTATCAAGATATGTTAATGGCTTTTTTCCAGGTTGTGTTCAGTATTTTTGCTGTGACTGCAATAAAGAAATTGTGTCTCTTAATGCACTATTTTAAACATATAATTTGAACATGTATTTATTTTTTTATTGTTGTTTTATTCTTTTTTTGTATTCAATTTTTCCTCTTGCTTATATTGTAGAACACTTTGCCCCAATGCTTTTGTTTTAAGTGTGCTTAAAGAAAATGGACTGGATTACGGTTCAGTTTGGTTCGGTACTTTAGTGTCCCAGTTCGACATCTTTTAGATGCAAAAAATTTAAATCAATGCTTTTTTGCTTGTAGTTTTTTTAATTAATTACAAATACTTGTTTATAAAATGACGGATGGTGTTTAGATTTTCCATTATCAATATAATAAAAACAATTAATGACAGAAAATATTCTGTTAATAAAAATTTAGCAATGTTTGATATAGACAATATAGTGTTCATGGTTGGGTACGCACCCGTATTGAACAATTCGATACAATATCATGTATTCTTTCACCGCTTCATATGTTTATATATATTCCAATTTTGAATCAGAATTGAATCCAAAATGCCCAGTGAGTGACAAAAGAAAGTTATACTGAGAAATTCAAAGAACAGCAGACGACATTTGCTGTTGAAGAAGATTTGATCATAGATAACTGACTCATTGCCCTTCAATACAGTACATGATTCATTTAAACTTCTGACTCGAGTGTGTAAGAGTATGGGTGTACATTTCTGGAGGTCATATGAGAAGTAAAACCATGGTGCTGGTAATGATGATACAGAAACACGTACAGTCTCATCCAGACAGGAGTTTGAAAACTCACCAGAGTGTGACATCTCAGGGAGAGATTGGAAAGTAGCAGTACAGGACGTATTTTCTGTTTGCCTGTCAAAGAGATTTAAGGAGTGTTTGTGGTGATGTGAAAACAATTTCCCTATGGATGCATTTTGGCAGTTCAGCCACATGGCAAAATGGTTGGAAATCCCCCACAAAATGTTCCGCATCATGTTGGAATTATGGTCATTTCAGCCATGTTTTTATGACTCTGATGTTGAATTACTGTAACCTTTAGATAGACATATTAAACCTTGTTACAGGTCTATTATCAGAAAACATCAATTAATTAGACATCATCTTCAACCTAGTGCAACAATATGTTGCACAGGGTTAAAGATGATGTCTAATTATCTGATGTTTTCTGAGAATAGGCCAGTGCAGCACATTGTTAACCAGGGATGAAAAAAGTAGTGACCAGGAGAACCGCAAGAAAGAGATCATACAGATAATGGCAAACAGACAGAGGCTAACATGAAGCCGGAGTTTTGTCATAAAACACTTTTTTGCTCTTGGCATTCTTCTACAGCACACAACTCATCCATCTTTCCTCCTTTTGTCCATATGCACTGACTCCCCTGAGGCCAACTCATATTACGAGCTGTATGTACCTTTTTAAAGCTAACCAGTCAAACAAATGGCAGATGACAAATATCAGTGTTTAATACACATATTTTCATTTCAGGATACACATTATGTTCTTTACTAATCTGGCTTATATAGCATGAAGTCAGTTCTGAATATTACAATGTTGTTACTTCAGAACCAGATCAGACAGTAAATTGTATTCATTATTCATATAGCAACGATCAAGATCAAAATCACAAACAAATTTCTTCACAAAGATACACAATAAACCAGAAATATAAGTCACAGTGACAAAAGCAAGTTTAAAAATATGGTAATTTAGATGCTTTCTTAAAGAGAGTAAGTGCACAGAATTCCGGCTAAAAAAAAGAAGAAAAGGAGAGTGATTGTTGCAAAGCCTCTGTGAGACTGGGTTGATCATTTGGTGATTCTTCAACATTGCACCAAAGTCTGTAATGAGAAAGGAGGAAGATGATGACAGCAATGATTCAGGGCTCGGTTCGCATGCTTGAGTCTAACACTACATGGCTGGCACCAAGCCAACCTAGTCTCAAAGATTTTTCCTTCATCCAGTGTTCAGTAAGGATCTCATGTCAGACAAATGTGTCATTCACACATTTTCTATGGCTGCAGAAAAAAAAACCCAAAGGTAAAATCACTTTGCCCAGTAGTTATTCAAAGAAGTCAAAGAAGTACACATTTCTGCACTTTGGCAAGTGGGAGCCTGCTATGCCATTCAGGCGTTGGAGATTGACTGATGAATATGTTCTTGTTTCTGAACTGAATCAAACCTGTTGTAAAAGCTTGTTTTTCACATCAGTTATTTTTGTCCACTTAAATACCACAGAGGATGGAATGATCTGAGTAAAGAAGAGCACACAAATGGCAAGAGGACATTTGAATAGCCCAGGGCTATGATTAGTATCCTCGACAGACGTTCCCAAAATGAATCAGATGATTATAGATGTAGATTTTGGAGTGGCGGCTCATTTCCATAAATTTAAGATGAGTGAGAGCACATGGCGGACATGAAAAGAGAGCCTTGCCAAGAAGTATGCAATAGATGAGTTTTGCATAGTCACATTGTTTTCTGATGATGAAGATGCCATGAGTCCTGCATTCAATAAAAACATATATTTGAAACTGTATTGAATATATATACATTATATAATATAATATAATATTATATTATATTATATTATATTACGTTATATTATATTATATTATAT
>JAVQJG010086362.1:0-12243 GCA_036024015.1 Craterocephalus amniculus | reverse complement strand
TATGGCAGCATAACTAAGGGATGGCTAACCACCCCTAACTATAGGATTTATCAAAAAGGAGTGTGTGTGTGTGCGTTCCAGATCGGCTTACATACACATCACACCCAAACAGCTAATAATAAACTTGGATGAATTAAAAAAAGAGCAAAAAAAAATAAAATCCATTCAGGGGTTATGATGAATTTTTCGAAAAAGGCTGGCAAATCCAACGTTTTGGTCTGAACTGGTTGGACCTAATGGTTGGGCTATAATTGGCCGAGTTACTACCTCTTCTTCATGTTTAAGACCTATGCTGCATGCTTCCTATACTCACTACCTGTATAGGTAGGCCTAACATGGTGCTTAAGCCAAGCAAGACAATGGGAAGCAAGAGGAAATGTATGGTATGTATGTGTGTGTTGATAAAAATATTCATTACCTGTGATTCAGCCATGCTGCGCTGAAAAAAACTCTTGCTCCTACAGCTGTTCAGGAAAGTGCATGTGCACAGGTTTTAGAGGCGTGGCTTTGGAATGAGCTCTGAGGGAAAGCGGCAGGATTTCTCTGTTGTTTTTTTTTTCAATTTCTGGCTTTCTCCAATTTTCAGACAAGATCGTATACCCTGACTTTAACATAACATGACTAGTCTAAATAAACTTTAATGATTAAACAGCACAAACGTAAAGGAAAAAGCAATGGAACCTTGATTAAACGCAGTTGTTCATGCTTAGCCAAGTTGTACTTAAACTGATGCTTATACAAAACTGTTAAAACTGTTAAAGCCCAGTTGTTACCACAGTCCTTTGGGAAAGATGGTCTTTGGTGGAGGAAGGAAGAAAGCTGGAAGCTGTTTATTCAGCAACTTTGTGCATTTGGGTATCAGTGATGTTGAGATGTGTGCTGTAAGAAGGAGGTTGGTCGCTTCTTGTTGAAAGAGAGAGATCGGGGGTTGTCTCTGTGTGAGCGTCTGAACAAACCAAAATATGTTTCTTGTGAGATTTGATACTGTAACTGTAACTTTATTTATAACGCACTTTAAAACAACAGGAGTTGACAGAAAGTGCTGACAATGTAAAACTGGTACTGATACTGGTAGCATCTTGTTTGTTATATAACTAGCAAAATGTTCAGTCATTTCCCTTGATGAGGCAAGATCATCCTAGCCTTGTTAGAGTTGTACTTGGCATGCAAATGCTTCTTCAAATCTGAAGTACACCTCTTAACTGCTAGAAGACACTTATCACCTAGGTAATATATGGATTTCACCAATAAGTTGTTTCTTTTCTTTTTGTCTAAAAATCTAATGTGAATACAAAAAAAATCCCTCATTGTAAACACAGTCCAGCTATCTGAATGAGCTGAATAGGCACAAAATATAAGTGATCTCATTGATTAATGCACGTTTTTTTTCTTTTAGTAAAAACCTTTTAGTGGTATTTGAAAGGTTTTTTTCAGTGTAGGTGTTTCAATTAACGGATTTGTATTTCAATATTTAGGTTTTGCACAGTTCTTGTGTGGATTGAAACACAGCTACTGTACAGTTGAATAGTTAACAGTTTATAGGACACAAGATAAAGTAATCTGATTACTGCTACATCAAGCTTTGCAGCATATTACTTTGCTTCCTATTATAAAGTTGTACAAAGTAAGATGTTACTTCCAACACCATTTTAAGACGATCCAAGTTCAAACTCTTCCTCCTCTCTGCTGCCAATAAAAAAGAAATTAGAAGGTTATTTTTTCACCAGGCATTCACTAAATAAGTTCTCCCATCTCATAACCCTGTGGAATCTTTATTTATTTATATTTTGTTAACATTGAAAAACCACCTCCCATTTGTACCTTTTGACTACAACATGAGAAAAAATATTTTCATTTTATCTGCAGAGACAAGTGTGAGGTATTGAGCGGTCTTATAATAACCCTGCAGTCAGTCAAATTGCATCTCATCTGTCACTTTTCAGGGAAGGCCAGTATTAATATGATTGATATATTGACAAACTGAATATTACCTTCCTTATCTTGGATCCCTTTGTTTCTCCTTCGAGCTGCAAAATGCCCCCCCCCCCACCCCCCCTCATTAGCCCTTTATTGCTGTGGATTTATTTTATTCCTCCACTGCCTCCTTCCCCCTCTCTGTCACCTCCTCTAATTTGAAGTGCAATAGTTTCCCTCTGGCATGAAAATATTGCGTCATTCATCATGTCTCCCCAATTCGTCTTAGATATCCTCCACCCCATTACTCCGATCAGCAGGCACCCCGCTGCACCACTTAGCTGTGATATTGCCCAGAGTCAACGAATACAAGACGAGTCATAGCCATCCGTGCAGTGATTTTTGATACATTTTAACAGACAAACGTTCAGGAATGTGCTATCACTCTTTCTTGGCCTCTCACCTTTTTTTCCACACACACCCATACTGACACTGACTATATGCCGTGGCCGGTGTCTGTGGGGCTCATAGCGAGGCATTGGGTGTGGGCCATTTTTGCGGCTCAATGCTCAGCACTAAGCTGTTTTCCGCGGTGACTGGCCAGAGGTGCATTGAGCTAAATTGAAGCGGCTGCTGATTAGATGGCTACGTATCGATAAGGCCAGAGTGGAATTTCAGCCTCGGCTCGTGCGTGTGCCAGAGTTAAAATATGGCTGCAGGCTTGCCATCGAGTCAGTTTAAATAGAAAATGTTGTAGCTGTTTGTGGAGACGGATTTCTAGTATTGGCTGGTGAAGTGTAAGAACCAATATCTGCAAACAGACTCTCCTCAGGTCATTGTTCCTGTTAAGTTTATGGAAAGTTAAAGCTTATAATTCTCTGATTGGATCTCTATAACGGTTGGTAACATCACGTTTTTTGCGTATTCCCTAGTTGGTCTCTACTTTTCTAATTTCAACTCCTTTTTCTTCTTTCATGTCTCACACATTACTTTATATCAGCAAATCTTTACATGCAATTTTATTGAACCTTTAATTATGTATTTTATATGTCTTCATTTGTTAATATAAACTTGAAAATACTAGATGTTTCATTGCCTATTCATGACTGACAGGACAGAGGTTCATACAGACATTTTGTTTGAGTTTTTATGTAATTTTCTTAACCCAGCTTAAATGAAAACTTGATTATTTAACACACTGATCTTAAATGTTGACTGATATTGAATTCAGAAAACCTTTATCAAAGATGCATGTTTCTTCATAACAGCATTGGAGCATTTAGTGGATATTTGTACAGTTCGTAAATGTGCACCCCAATGTTTATACTAAGACTGACGTTGGATTCCAGAAGTGAACTCTGACCCCTGACCTGTCTGCACCGTCTAATATTTAATAAGCGTGGCGATGTTTGTCATGGAGATCTATTCATGTAGTGTATATAAAGGTAGTATAATTGAACCCCTGGCCGTTAGATTTTTTTAAAAGTTTAATCACTTGTGTAGTATGTGGCTAATCTTTTTTTTTTTCTTTTTTCAGCCTGTTGAAACACATTTTAAATTCCCATTCTGCCGGTTTCTGATCATTGACCTGACCAGGTGAAGCAAACATCATTTGCTTAATTAAGTTCATGTGGTAACTGTTTTTAATTAACATTGACAGACATTTCATCTCATAAAGACATCATTGCACATATTTATCATTATGTATTTGTCTGTGTGCATAAAGTAAGGCCATCTAGTCTGGTTCAATTTACTGTGTGAGGTTTTCCTCTAAAAGGATGCTGTGCCCCAATGTTACCTTTGACAACTCTCACCATCGTTATGTATGACAGCGAAAAGCATTCACTAAGCGTCAGCATGTACCGCAATCTCATTAAATTGTTAGTGTGGTACACTGTTGTACTGTCTGTGAAACTGCTGACAGGGGCAACTGGACGGGCCATTTTAACTGCATGTTGTTATTACTGTGATCAGTATTAAAATCGATCCAGGTACAATGTGCTGGGATTTTCTGTCACGCTTCATTTGTCCAGCCTTGACTGCTGCAATGATTTTGCACATGTGTTATTTGTAGAGTTCCCTGGTTGACAAGATGGACTCAAACATCAACATTTGAACGTTTTCACTGAGAAGCTGTGGAGTGTCAGTGTACAAATGACCTGGGCTGCAGAGCCACTGATTCAGGGTGTCTTTATCATGGAGATCATACAACACCTTCAGTAACAGACTTTAGATACATCACATTTATTTAGCTACCATCTTACAAAAAGATGAAAACTCGAGGACCTGTCCATGGTCCTTGAGTCTTAGGCTTGTCATAGTTTTGATTTTGAGACTGGTTTCCTTCCTGCAATAAAAAACAAAACAAAAAGTGCTTTAGGTATGCCATATAGTGGAATTTTTTTTGCAAGTTACATAAGACTGTTTATCATATGACTATGTAATAGTTTATTGGAGTTCAATTTTTTTATATAAAGGGTGGCTGATGTACGATATATTAAAGGGACTCTTAAAGGAGGGCTTGGATCTATTTTCTTGGGGTTTGGAGCCTTTCAGCTGCTCTTATTGCTTTGCTCAGATATTTCTAGGTCATTTCACCTTTTTAAGATCCCAAAGTAAATTAGAGTATTCCACTGTACCCCTTGTTCTCATATCCTTTCTTTTTTAGTTTTGCTTCATGTCATTTTACTAACTGATAGTCTCCTGTGTTAGTTGCCTTCATTTTTTATACTTGTGGTTTTCTTAATTTCTTCATTGTTATTCATCTCTGCTGTTTTGTGTTTTTTACCCACCTACTGTACATGAATCATTTTGCTTTCTTTTGCAGTCTGCTACTTCTTTGGATTGAGGTGATTACTGTATGGAGGCTGTTTTGGAGGTCGCAGACTACTGTGCAGTAAGTACTTTTTAGAATTCCCTAACTTCTGCATTTGCTGCCTGGGATTCAGTTCTCCCTGTGGCAAGTTGGGTCACATTGTATATAGCCTTATATATTAAATTAGCCTAAAAGTCTGCTGTGTTTTCCATTGCTGTTTTAAAATGATGTGCCAAGGTTGGATAATCTTTACATACCACCCTTACAATGTTAAAACTATTAGCTACCCACTGGACTTTAAAGATTTGGCCTATCTTCAAGAGCTGCATGCCTGTTGCTGCTTCTTGAAGTAATATGGATGATTTGTACTGGTGACAGTATTTCTTTAATTTAAACAAGCTTAGCTCTCATTTCATTGGCAATTGCACCACATAACTTTAGCAGATTCTCTCAGTGAAGGATAATTTAGCATCTTGCAGCCAACCTGCATTGTGAGATCTCTCCAGCCAGTAAAAGACATACTAATCTTGACTCTTGTCTTTCTATTTTTCATTTCCTCCTCAAATAGTGTCATATTGCATTTTATTTGCAGAATCAGTTGAAATGTGTGTTCAAAACGGCTGGAGCTTTTATCCAGATGCTTACATGTGACGTAGTGTATAAAGCAAAATTTGGCTGCAGTGTTATCTGGCGTTCCTTAAGAAGTTGTTTTACACTGTGGTTTCTCAGCCTTGGGAAGCCTGCTCCAAAATGCACACTACTGATGTCACTGTTCTATCAATGCACAGGGCTTTAAGGTTGAAAGTTTTGACTGACTACATTCTTTTGATATAAAAAACATCAGAAATGTTGTGGAAAATTTAATAGAATATGACCTGAAAGTAGACAATTTGTGTTCATTTCCCCTCAATTTCCCATAGGAGTCTCTTCAGTTCATTTGCTTTCCCCCCCTGTTCCCCATTATTTCAGATCTTGGTGACAACACTGATGGAGTTTTTTATTGTGTCTGTATGGAAGAGTGAAACTGTTAGCTATGCCTGTTTTAAGGCTCTTCAATGCTAAACCATCACAGGAAGACCAGCACTAATATTAATACACAGTTACATATAGAAACCTCTGCACCTCCTGTAGTTTTGTAGTTATTGCATGCAGCAACAAAAGCATCAGGTACACACTTTGCTCTCTTTGCAGACTGATTTATTTCATAACTTACAGGACTTAGAATCATTTCACTGTTTTATCTGCTATTGGGAATTGAAAAAAAGAAAGAAAAGCAAGTCTTTTCTGCAAATATACAATGTTCTAAACATTCAGCTAATTGTATGAGAACATAAAAGGACAAAGAAAGACTTAATTAATTGCGCTCGTTAATCCAACCTCTCATGTCTCTCCTGTCTTCCCATCTCGCCCACTCGCCTCCTTACATCGCTCCTGGTTTCACCCCAGTGCATCAATGGAAACGTGACGCCTCTGACAGGAATACTTGTAATTATCCTCCCACACTCCTGCCTCTTGAAGGTGATTGGATGGCCGGTCCTGTTATGATGTGCTAGCCACAGCCCACGCCAGATCTGCCCTGTCCCCACCACCAACTTTCAGTCAACCCCCTCCCTCTCGACACCAAATGCATCAGCAACCACCTCCCACCTGGGATTCCTGCATAAACCACATCTTACATTAAACAGCGTTTAGGTAAGCTGACAGGTGAAGCACACACACACATGCACACACGCACACACACACACACACACACACACATGCACACTGTAAGCATAAATAGATCAACAGCAAAGCCAAGCATTGACGCACACAGGTGTGAGTAATTCTGGTCTCTCGTCAATCAGGCTTTCTGATAACCGTGAAGATCTCAATGTGTTTCTCTCACACTTTTCCCTCGTTTTCACTGCAGCTTAATGCTTTTAAACTTTCAGAATTCATGCAAACTATAACATACTTGTAGTATAAAGCAGTATTACAAAAGCCTCACCTGCAAAAACTGACATTGGATTGTCACCAGTTTTCTGTTAACATTATCCCCTGAATATCTCACTTACTGTATATCCTCAAATAAATGCTCAGGTGGTTACATCTACAAGGCGTTTCTGCCTGTCAGTGAAAGGGCCACAGGGTCATCATTCAGAAGCCACCCTCTATTCATGTCTCACTTCTTTAATCCCAGAACATCTCAAGGTGGTGGAGCAATGATAGGGATGTCTCTCTGCAGTTCGGTGCAGCCTGCCCTTAGATCATTTAGTCCACACTTTGTCTTTCCCTCAGAGTAAAAGCCAAAAGTTTGCTTTTTCAGTTGCCTCTGTTAGGTCCTTTAAAGAACTGTTTCCCTGCCCTGGTCATGAAGTACCTGCAAAGAACTTGATGAGGAAGTTCATTAATCTTGATCAGGTGTGTTGGAGCAGGCACAAGTCTTTAAGTCTTTTCTTTTCGACCTGTGACTCAAAGAGACTTTAAAAATATTGGCAGCCAGCCTATAAAGGAAAAGTGAGAGCTTTCCAGCCAGCCTGGAGCACATACAGGTGAGATCCACATACCTGTCTTTCTTCCTCTTGAATATGGCTTCCATTCTGTCTCCCCACACATCTGTCAGCTCTACCATGATAACCACTCTGACAGGTGCTAGCAAGAAGGCGACGTCTGGCTGTAGGGATGGGTTGGTGATCTCAGAAGGAAACTTAATTTGAGGACCAAGCTGGACTAATACCAACTACTAGACTCCTAGTAACAGAAAGAATCTTTCTTTTGAATTATTCCCATGCAAACATATAATATCAACAGATAGCTGTAACGTAAGCCTTTTGTCCATATGCAAATGTTGATTGAGGCACGGAAAACTAAATTTTAGAATTCCTCAATGGCAACAGCTGAGGTATGCAGGGTTATACTGGCAGAAATCTTGTTTATAAGATGTGTCACCCTTTTGCATATAACTGTACTACAGAAGGACTGTGTCAGAACATTTCATTGGGACTCTGTTCAAACTTGATTTTGCAATCAGTCCTAAAGTAATATTCTGTCTTTCTTGATTTGCTGGAAGCTGCCATTTTTTGTTCTTCTTTTTGGCCAACATTGTTTCAGAGGCATTTCCATTAACTGTGTTTTTTATCAAGACAGGGACTTTTTTTTCACATGCCAACATAATGTTCTGGTGAACATTACCTTACTTAGAGGATGTTGGAAAAACTTTGAAAGAGAATTTTGGTGAAAATTCTGCACTGTGTTGACATAATGTTTGCTAAATGAAGGCGCAAGCAAGATGAGAAGCTGAACTAATCACTTGAATCACATTTAGCTAACAGGTATTGAACTGATTGGCAGCTGTGTAGCATACAGATTTTATTGCATAGTGGTTCATACGTCTTTTAGCATCTTCTAGAAGATTAACTTTCTTACTCACTTCTCTATTTGTGTTATCATTCTCATCCTGTTACAGTCATTTCATGCCCATATTGGATAAAACCAAGCAGATAAAGTGCTCAAATCAGCATTTTTAATTACTTATGCTAAACACAAGAAACATTTACATCTATATGTCACCCAGAATTCAATATTTAAGTTATAATAGCATGCACTTGACATTTCCTGCACCATATCAAATCAAAATGAATTTAATCTGTAATGTACTTTATGTTGGCAACTGAGTTTATTTCTTTTCTTCAACTTCCCGATTGGCTGTTATATAGAGTATAATCAGCCCAGTTTTTTAAATGAAACTACATTTTTATTTGAGAAAAAGTGATTTTTTTTTTTTACCTCTACTGCAGTTGTCCTGAACTGCAGTCTCAGTTTTTTCTCTGATTATTATTCATGATATTATTCACTGCTTCGGCATGATTTGTACTGGACTTGATTTTCTTTACAACTCAACAAATCTTTGGTCATTGGAAGCTTTTTTTTCAGATCATGGAAATAGCAGAATATTTAAAATGAATTCTGAATGTTAGGAAAAGGAGATTTTGTTCGGGGGAATATGTAAAATATGGATTGTTTTGTTTTATGGCCTTTCGGAGCTATTCAGCGAGGAACAGGCACCCTGCTTTTCAACAACTGCCTCAAGTTTTTGATCCCATGAGTCATCTGTATTTTAATCAGTTTACAAACAGCTTTCTCTGAAGCAGCAAAGCAGCCCCTAAATACTCTTCAGAAAGGTGTTTTCTCATCTCACACAGGGAATCTTATCTTTGGTAAATATAAGAGGGGAGAAAAGGGTTCCGTGGATGATGCGTCTTTAAAGGCCCATTTATGCTCGACGCAGATGACGGATGCGCACACGCACGGAAAGTTTCGTCGTCTTCTGCGTCAGTTCCATGCGTTTTAGGTGCGCTTTCAGGCTCCTTGCGCATCCGTCACTCGACGCTGAAGACGGAGTAATACCACCGGAAACCGCGGGGTCAGTGTTGAGCATAGTGGAGCAGAAACAAACCAGCGAAGAAGAAGAAGATAAACAGGAAGAAGAAAACCATAGAAGAAGAATGAAGACGGCGAAAAAAACATTAGAAGTTTCACAAGCTTTTGAAATAAAGTTCTACAAGGGTGTGTTGGTGGTTAGAAACAACTTAATAGCAGCGCGTCTGTGCCGCCAATCAATGTTTGAATCTAACGTTGTATCGCGGAGTTCACAATGATCTCAGCACTGCCGCTTAGCGGAGGTTAGCCGTAGCAACAGAAACGACGCATTGAAGTATGAAGGCAGCGACGCATGAAGACATTTGGAACGGACGCCCAAAATTACGCTCGTCAGGGAGCATAAATTGGCCTTAAGACCTCCGGAGGTTAGTTGGCCAGCAGAGACTTAAATGCATGCAGCAGTATCATCCCCCAGTAGGTTTGCAAACTTTTTCTGAACTTTTTCTCAGTAGCAGTTTGGAGGTTGCATCTCAAACTTGAAATCTACCTCAGCTCAGTCACCCGATTACCACATATCATTACATATACCATTAAGTGGAGATTCACTTAAAGCTTGACCTGGCCATTTAACTAGACCTCTCTCATTTTCTGAGCGGACTTGCAAGGATGGTAAATGGAGTAATTGACCGGAGTGTGTCTGACTTTGAGACACTGAAAAGGGTAAGAATGTTGAAATATTCAAGATATTCAGGCAATTCTAACTGTGGGAAACTATTCTATGTGTATTGCGAGCCAAGTTCACTGCACGGTGTGAGTTAAGTTGTCTATATCAGGAGAGGCTGAGTTTGAAGTACTAGGATTTTTAAAGCAGGGCAACAGTCTGAAAATTCTGGAAGCAAGTTATTTGGCTAGTCAGTTAGTGAACACATTTAATAGTCTTATTTTACTCAATTTGACACAATTCATTTTATTGCTGCTGACTGATGCAAATTCCATGGAAGTATAGTATATTCATGTAGGTCTTGGTCCAATCCTGAGTAGGCTGCTTGTAAGGTGTCTCAAACTTGTTTTTCAGCTTTTTGCACCTTCTAATTCTGGAGAATAATGGCTTCCAGGTCATCTTAAAAACATAATTTGCACCTAAGTAGTGAGTTTTTCTGTTATATACAGTCCTGGTGTTATTCAGACAAAGCTTTTAACCCATCTACAAACATCAATAGTTAAAGTTTTTGAAACATATTGCATTTCTGTGGGAGGGAATTTACAATTTTAGTTTTTTTTCGTTTTACTTTTAAAATATTTTCTAATATTGACTTTTTGCCAATCCCTCTCTCGTTACACAAATAGACATCAGCTGAAAATTACTAACTATGAAGATCTATGAAAAAGTAGAGAAACTAGTTCTATTCAGATTTATAAAGACAGTATAAAAATATCTCCTGTTACATTCTGCTGTATTGATGCTGTAGAAAACTGTGATTTCTCCCTGGGTGCCTGTTAAATGTCACAAGCATGTCTAGTAAAAACTAACCAAAAAAAATATTTTCTTTTTGTTTGAGAGAAGAATATTTTTTTTCTTAATTGCAGAGATTTTTTAAAATTGCCATCTGTTGTTTCCAAAACCAGTTGTTATTATATGTTTAATTGACAACAAGATCAAAATAAAGCTGCAAAATGGATCCAGCAATTAAGGAGATGTTGCTCACAGCTGTAAGGAGATGATTCTTGTAAACCCTCGGGATAATTAATGTTCCTAGAATATCTGTAAGTCTAATGCATGCACCTGTCAATAGACTGAGCGTTTCAACTTTGACCAGAAGAAAATGCCACTAATTGTCCTTTAACAAAGCAACACTAATTGCTTTGAATCTGCACTCCAAAGAAAAGCCACAACCTCAAGTGTTTGTCGTGACTGCAGCGACTCAAAGATCACAAATTCTTTGTTGGTGATGAATGGATTTATTTCCACAGCTCATGGTAAATGGTCAGGCGTGTTAATTAAAGGCTCATTCGTGCTCTTGAACTTATTACCCAGCTTGCTGATAATGAGAGAAATTATACCATATTTTTTTTTAAAAATGAATGCAGAAGTAAAAACAAGCTTTTATCTGTAGCAATACTGCAGGAAAGAAATTACTTAATGCTCGTACACCACTTCACCTTTAGAGAAACATCTCTTTCTTCGACACTACCCATATCTGCAGTGTAATGGCAAGTAATTTAAAGGACATTAACATTTTGACATGTTCCTTGGGGGGTGAGGAAAAGTGGAGAAGATAAGAGAAAAGATGAAGATATGGGAGAATAGAAAGGGGGCCAAGACAAAATAGAAGACTAAATTTAATTATGTATTGCTGAATCTTTGGTCAAAGGGTTAAGTGCAATTGAGTTAGACTATTTTTTTTGCAGTCCCATTGGCCAGGAACCCTTAAATGAATGGATTTTAAAAGTTGCAAGTTGAGGCAGATGGTGCACAGAGCATTATGATCACCAAATACTGAGAAGAGTCTGTCTTTCAGGGCAAAATGAGACTCAGCTTGAAGGGAAGCCAAGTCTTGGCTTTTAATGAATTGGTGTTGTATGTAAAATTAATTGCTTAAACATTTTTTCAACAGTATTGACTAGAAAAAGACCAAAACTTGTATCTACAGTGGGCCTTCTGCAGTTTTTTCACCATTATGTTTTTGTAATTTGCAATTTCCATTTTCATCCTACAAGCTGGGGCCTGGTAGCCCGGCTAACGCGACTAAAATTCGCAAGCTCCATATAGTCTGGCCAGGAGGCCTATTCAACCGATTTCCAAAATCCCAAAAAAGTGGGAGGCAATCAATTTCGAGCTTATCCAAAGAGGCGAACTCAACGACAGGAAGCAACACCGTCAACATTGCTAACATGGAGCAGCAGTAGCATTTGACAAAGCGGGAGATTCTGTTTTCAGCACATTAAACGGAAAGTTCTCAGTGAAATGTGAGCAACAAGTAGCCCTGGAGACATTTGTAGGAGGGAAAAGACGTTTTCGCCTTGCTCCTGACCGGCTTCGGTAAGAGTTAGCCCCGCTGGCTACACACAAGTCAGAGAAAAGAGTGCTGTGATTGGTTTAAACTTTGATTGATTTAAGCTTCAACCAATCACAAACAGCGACATTTGAAGGAGAC
>JAVQJG010086325.1:0-14165 GCA_036024015.1 Craterocephalus amniculus | reverse complement strand
ATCTCTTTAAAGTACGAATACATATTATAATATCGTGTTTGTGTACCAACAGGGAAGGAATTTCCCTGTTACTAAAGCCTCCTCTGAAGTCAATAGCTCATTCATACACCGCATCATGTTATAAGTATGCCTGCTGTAAATGTCAACTGTCCTGGACAACTTTATTCTCAACATTTCGACTTTATTCTCAACATTTCGACTTTATTCTCAATATTTCAACTTTATTTTCAATATTTCGATTTTATTCTAGATATTTCAACTTTATTCTCGACATTTCAACTTCATTCACGACATTTCAACTTCATTCACGACATTTCGACTTTATTCTCAACATTTCGACTTTATTCTCAACATTTCAACTTTATTCTCAACATTTCAACTTTATTTTCCTTATTTCGACTTTATTCTCAACACTTCAACTTTATTCGCGACATTTCGACTTTATTCTCGACATTTCGACGTTATTCTCGACATTTCGACTTTATTCGCGACATTTCGACTTTATTCTCGACATTTCGACTTTAGTCTCGACATTTCGACTTTATTCTCCGGTAAGCAACTGACAAATATTTTCCATTGTTTTTTTGTTTTTTTTTCTCTATCTGGCCCTAATACTCCGTCGTATGTATAAGTACATATACTGTAAATTTTCATTGGACCAGAACATTTAGTAGTCGTTTCATAGACACCTCTTTGGGAGGGTGGGAGGGTTTGTGGTCAGTCACTTTGTTGAGAGCAGTATGTTGTGCGATTAATACTAAACCTCACCTCACCCCTAAACTCCCCAAACAGTAACCTGGTAAGATCTGGACAGGTTGTGTTCAAACAGGCCTCACCCTACAACTTACAGGGTCCATAGTATCTACTAACAGACACTACATGATACTCTTAGATAGTCTTTGTCCAGACTGATTAACCAGATCTTATTTGGTGACATCGATGGACCTCCTCAGTTTTAGAAAGATGATGATAGCTGATCGGTGTATCGGTTTATAATATGCCAGGATTAATTATAGAGCAAAACACTGGCTTTTTGCCTTTGCAGGGGAAGATACTTGCTCACTAACTCCTGCATTACTGCAGCCCTCAGCCCACCGAGGGAGATTTGTCATGGCCTTTAACTTCTGTCTGTGTATATTCTATTAACAGGCCCTGTTGTGGGACAATGACGACGAGCCATTTGTATTGTCCGTCAGTCTTTTGCACGCTAAACGAGTAAGTGCTCCAATCCTCCAGTGACGCGCCATTTCAGCTACATCAATTTATGACTTTCAGGTTTGGGATACCCCAGAGTTATAAATCCAAGTCCACAACAATTCATACTCAATTTGATTTCAGGGTGTTCTTTCTCATTCCGCTGTCCATTTGTCACGGCATGTTGACCTCATGATCCAACTGAGGCTAGTTGGAGTCCCTCTACTTGTATTCCCACCCCGCCCCTCGTCCTTCCCTTCCATGAAATCAATACCACTCATTTTTCCTCCCCAACCCTCAAGACATAACTTCATCACCACAAAACTGATGCAGGAAACTGCCTTTGCACAAAAATTATCCATTTCATTTGCTGCAACTTTTCTGCAATTGGTCGGTCTCATTTGCTTATCGTCAAACAAAATAAAATCATAGCCAATAAAAGGCGCACTCTTGTTTACAGCTTGGCCCATGCACAAACACATCCCCCCCAGACACCCATGTCGTTCTGCATGTGTCGCTCCTCTTCAGCCTTAAAGTGGGGGAAAATGATTTTGTTATTAAATCCATCTCTCGGAGTTGATTGAAGCTGTCTTCATTCCATTGTTTGCCTTGTGAGGGATGGAAACCATTAGTCCCAGAGTGATACTTTGAGCAGGCGTCGTCAATAAGCCAGTCGCCAGTGGGAGTAATTACTGCTGCATGAAACCGTCTGGGCTGGAAGGTAATAAGATCTCACATGGTCTCATTATCTCCCATGACATTGATGAGCAGGATTTCACACCTTAATATCAGGAAGATAAGTGACATAAATGCAGCAGGGCTGGACATTCAGGGCCACTCTGAGCGATGGATTTCTGTCACATGCTGCAGAAGGGGAATCACTACAGACCTCTGATGCATAGTCGTGTTTATTTGGAAGATTATTTGTTGGGAAAAAACACTCCAACTGAGAACAACAATTGCTTTTCACAAAGTACATGCTTTCAACAGCAAATGTGATGCATTATTATAAAGAGCAGACAACAAGTAGTGGTTTTCTTTCCACTTAAGGCACTACTACATGACTCAAAGTGACTATAATGGCGGTTGAGTGGCTGTAAATCAGAGCAAGAAAAGGCTGTTGCTGTCGCTTTGTTACATAGTACATGTCTTATAGCACACAAAAAAAAACCTATCAGTATATTTTCTTGATTCTGACAGCACAGCTTTAGGGACAACAGATGAAAACTAAATTAATACATCAATCAACTGCTGGTACCAACCTGGTATTGGCCATTTTGTCATCAGACCCAAGCTTTCTTTAGCCTGGTGTAGTTATATATATTTTTAAATTACTTTAACATTTCATAGAAGAAAACACCTGAATATTGCAGGGATGATGTTCATACTGTATTTATGTTCTTGGTGTCTATCTTTAGAACTTTTATTTTCTGATTCCTGAGTAAATTGCAATAGAACAATGTGAAATTTTTATCCTTGATTATTTTTACATGATTCCATGCATACAACCAACAATCATTGGAAGCAGGATCCAAAAACTGAGACTCAAGACCAGATGATTTATCAACAAAGAATTGGAACCATGGAAGACTGTGGATGGGTTAGTCAGGATGTGGGAGAAATAGTGAGAGCTGCAGGAGAAATGACAAAAGGCAAGTCTACAGGTAAGTATTCTTTAAAAGAGGGAACCATAAAGGAAGAACAGAGCTTCACCAACTTGATGAACATGAAACTCTGACCTTCCAGGGGAGATGGCATAGTAGCAAGATGACAGGTGAGCAACTCAGAACTGACTGTTGGCTCCAGATTATTTCCTCTGAAGTGAAGAGGCATGGGGATGTTAGAGTCTCCTGGAAACGAGAGGGAAAACATCCACAAATTTTTATTTCTGAAGACAACACCCAGGGGTTTTGGCCTTACAATACCACATAAAAGCAGACAAACTGCCACTCACTGGAGAGCAGACCGAGCCTTCAAAGGAAAAAGCCATCATAGTAGTCATAGATGAGTGAACCCTCAGTCAGCAGTGGGAAGTCGGACCCAAGGGGAAAGCAGGGGGCAAAGAAAAAACACAAATACCACAATTTTCTAAACATTTATGTTTGTACTGAAATACACTTTGAAAAGTGTTGTGAACTACTTCACTTAACTTTCAGCAGAGATGAAAATGAACACAATTGTTCTGTTTTATTTGTTTCAAATAGTACATTATATCTGATGATGTCAATCATTTTTAAGGTTAAAAAGCTAAAACCCCGATCGGATTTTTATCTTTAAACTGTAATTAATTTCGCTCTTTGAGCTCTCTCCAGACAGTAGTCCATCTGATGTTGACTCTTGTCTCTAACCCTCTCGGTATTCCTTTTCATCACTTCCATTTATAATGTCCTCTTATTTCTTTGCTAACATAGCCATGATGCACGCAGAAAATGACCAGCGTGCTGACACAGTCACAGGTGTGTGACCTGAAATGCTCAAAGGGTGGAAATAAAGGTCTTGAAATGTAGTTTTTCAGCTTCGGGACCTGCAGGCTCCGGGAATGTACGGAATGAATGCTATGGTACAATGAAAACATGTTAGTATCAGTTTTTAAGGTTGGAATGTTATCTGGTATTAGGCTGATATAATATTTGCTCTTTAAGTAATCTAACTCTGCTTATATAGAAGATCCCATTTTCTACAAATTAAAAGGTACTGAACGAAATATGGATGACTTATTTTTTGTTTACATCAAATAAATAAGTAGGCGTATGACAGGAGCACAAAAGTAATTCCAGTATTTTATGTAGATTAAATTACTGTCCAACACAACAGAGGAATGTCCTAAGAACATAGATGCTCCTTGGGTAGAAACCAACTCATCTATCAGAAAAGTTCCTCTAATTATGAATTTGCCTAGAATGAGTTGTATGATGATAAAAGTTGCAGTTGTTCTTAAAGATAGATACGGAGTTAGACATTCTCAGTTTGTCATCATGTAGTCTTCTTATCAACTTTCCCTACAAAGAGCTCTGATGTCTCTATCTTCCAGACTGGGCTGGAAACATCTCTTTAAGACAGCATATTTATTATTTTGTGAACTGTTTCTTTTCTGTTTTGTTTATTCGAACTGATTTCCAATTTATTTTGTCTAGTTCTTACAAATTTGAAAATTATCCCTAACTTGTTTTTTGTGCTTACTTAAATTGTCTCGTATCATTAAGTATTAAAATTTTCATGAATTTCTATTTCTTTCCTCATATTGTGTTTTTATTTGAACTGTTAAGCACTTTGATTTGTTGTCTGCTTGAAAAGAATGGATATTATCAACAGTGATGGGAATAGCGGCGTTAGACTAAACGCTGTTACTAATGATGCTGTTTTTCAGTAATGGTAATGTAACTAATTACTCTTTACATTGATTTAACAGTTATTGATGTTTACTGACAATGCGTTACTTTTATAAGTTGTGACTCGTTTTTGTGTTTTGGGTGAGCTAAACTTTCATGCTTGTTGGGACTATATTGCTCTGCTGCTGGAGAGGAGGCGGAGGGATACGGGTGAAACTGGAGAATATACTTGAGTAGAAGAAGCCGTGTTCTGCTAAGAGCTGGTGCTGGCTGAGAAAAAAGCAGCGTCACATGTTGGAGCCAGAAGTTGTCTGCAGAAAATGCAACAGTGTTTCATTATGATTCTGCTCATTTAAGCCGTCGTATCGCGTAGCCTGTTTCTCCTGTGGTGATGATGATTGACAAAAGAGTCAAATTTCAGCGGAAATGAGGGTAAGTTAGTGTGCAGCAATGCAGCCTAACACACACAAACACACACACACACACACACACACACACACACACACACACACGCACACACACACGCACACACACACACACACACACACACAAGAAGGAGGAGAAGAGGGGGAGACACGATATTGCAACATCATCAGCCTGAGATTAGTCTCATTTATTTTTCTTAGTTATTCTACAAAATTCTTAATCAGATGCTACCTTTTATTCAGGTTACATTAGTTACGTTAAAGGCCACATATCTGAACTTGTTTAATTTAGTTTAAAAATTTCAACTAACGTAATAATTACTTTTCTAAGTAATTAGTTATTGTTATAACGCTGTAGCTCCGATACTATCTACAATTAATTACTTTTTAAATTAACGTGCCCACCATTGATTATCAAAGACTGATTGATAACCTTGCATCAGGTCAAATTGGTCCTGACACTGCCCCTAGTGGTTACTAGCATATTACAGCTTGTGAACATTGTCAATTTCAAAAGACTCACTCAAACAAAAGCAAAAGACATGAAGCAGCCTTGATAATTACGATCACGTGCAATTAAAAGCAAACTATAAATTACACATTAAGAGCCATTATTCAGTCCAAGTTTCAATGCTCTTCGCACTAATCCATTTGATGACTTATCAAACGTGCATGTTCAAGCTTTTATGTGACAATCTGTGAAAACTCAAAAGATTAAACATTTTCTGTCCAATTCAAGGCGAAATTGTCCTTTTAGAATCTTCTTACTTTAACTTACTATGTACTACCAAGTTTTTCCCAAAGAAGTGAATTTCCAAAGGATGTCTCCTACCCTGAGAAGACTCTCTGTCCTCTGCCAGTCATTTATAGTGAATTACCCATCAATCACGACTCATGGCATTTATTTATATGCAGGTATACATTTAGCCTGTGTACGGATTTGTCTAAATATGATCCAAAGCCATGGTCTTGACTAAACTTTCCAGCAGATGGTGCTCCTACTCTCTTTTATTTCCTGAAAGGCTGTTTGTCAATATGAGACACACGGCAAAAGAAAACCGACCCCACTACCCTTTAAATGATAAACAGCTGTCTTGCAGCATTATGTTTGAAAAGATCTTGCTTTTAGGGATGATTAATCCGATGTAAAGCAGTAGGTCAGATGCACCGCTAACAAGCCGAGCAGTGTGCAAGCTGTGCACATTAGACATTTACTGGAGCATTAGTTAGTGCAAGCAATGGAGGAATGAAGATGCATCCTCCTCCCCCCACCATCAGAGAGCAGGCATAACTTTAGAGTAATGGAAGAGAGAAGAAAAATACACAAAATGCTAAATTAATCAGAATGTACCACCATGTCTTCTACTTTTTCTGAGGTTTCTCAGTGTTTGTGGTACTGCTGGTTACCCGTTTAATCTGTCAAACCATTATGCCGGAAAGGGGGAAGAACTGTTACACGGGATGAAAAGCAGGGAAGTTGGAGAAGAGATGTGAAAAGAAATAATCAATAGTGTTGTACACAGGGATTTCATTTCTAAAGTTCATCTGCTTATATCCAGATAACTCTTCCATTTTTTTTTCTACCTGCCAGGTCGATTCAGCAGCAGCATCCAGTGTCATTCACAGCGCATCGCCCACTGGCTAGTGCAGTACTTCTTAAACTTTATGAGCCATGACCCGTAAGATAACATACGCTGGAGTTCGCGACACATTGCAGATTGTGATAATATTTACAGTGCAAATGTCTAAGTGACAAATTGTAGACCAAAGAAATAAGAGAGAGAGAAGGACAGAGAGAGAGGGGGGGGAAACAAGTGAGAAAACTGAAAAGAAAAAGGAATTAATCCAGGAAAAGCAAAAAAAAAAAAAAAATCATACCACTAATATTAATGACAGCAATGATAAAAAATCTATACATAATCATATTATGATAATATTATTATAATATATATAATAAAATGTATATATCATACTAACTATCATGGTCATAATCACCATTAATACCAATACCGTTATGATATAATATAGTCATAATTTAGAATAATCATAAATTAAGCAAAAAGAATAATTATATTAATTATAATATCAGTGTTTATTGTCACTGTCACCACCATCGTCATCACAATTATAATATCAGTGATAATGACTATAACTATGCAAACATGATCATTATGAAATGAAAAATACTTTATTGATCCGAGAAGATTTCATTTCATTCATTTCATTTCATTGTTACTTATAAATACATATAAATGCATAAATAATGTATTATTTATAATGTATTCCCATGAGCAGGTCTGCTGAGTTATTTGTTGGCCATGTTTGAGGGCACACTGGGCCTCCACATGTGTCATCCAAAACCTCCCTGGAATATTTCAGCCCTAAACAAATGTGGTGCAATTACAAATGTGGTTGTCGTGTTGATCACACTGGGCAGCAGCCAAGGACAGTCACATGAAAACAGTGTTACTGCTCAGGTGTGCATCCTCCCATTCCCATGTAACCCAGCCATGCTTACCCCATCCTAAATGTTTTGTTATTGTTTTTTTTGTTTGTTTGTTTGTTTTATTTGTTGTTGTGGAAGTCGAGGCTTGTTTAACATGTGTGTTGCATAAAATAGTTGCTGTGTTACAGCACACTATGGGTGCCTGTCAAGGAGGGGAAGATGGGGGTTATCGATAGCCCCAGGTGTATCCACACTGCTATTTCCCGCGGCCCATCCGAAAACCCTCTGGCCCCCAACCCATTCAGAGGATACAAAGACGCCAAAAACTATAATAACGAATTGAAAATGCAACAACAAATCTCAATAGTGATTAAGGATGATAGTAACAATAATAGTGTAAATACGAATAAAAGAAAAAGCATTATTAGTAAAAATAGTATACAATAAATCACCAAAAATAATAATAATAAGTTTGAGAAACACTGATCTAGCGGATGGAATAGCTTTCCACCATCATGGAAATGGGCTCAGCTGCTCTGATCCGCTCCGAGCCAGAGGCCCACTCTGACACAGAACCTACTGGAGCCTGATAACTGGTTTGTGCACTGCAGAGCAGAACAAAGACGGCCATTACCAGCTGTAGTCCAAGTTGTAACCCCATGGTAGGATAATATACTCCGTGGCTTAAGAGTGACTACCACAGGAAAACAAAGTCAGCTGTAAGTAGAAAAAACACTTGTGAAAAGTTGTTAAGCAGCTCCAACATATAGCATAATACATTTATTTACAGTAAAAACTGACATTCCGGCGGTGTTCACGACAACGGGACCCCAAGTAATCAGTTGATATAGTTTTATAAACTATGGATTGAGTCAAACTAACTTGAAACTGTGAAAAGCTTTAAAAGATTGCTGTGAAGACTGTCTCAGCTATCAGAGGACAGTTTCACGTTGCTTAACTTCTGACTAAGAAATACTGAACTCGGCTAAGTGTTTTTTAGTCTATCTTTTTCCTTAGGACAAAGTTTGATATAAGCAGGTTTAGCCTATCTTTCAATAAATGACCCACACTTATGATTGAGTCTAGATTCCATAAAAAGCTTCTCCAATTGGCCCATTCACATTCAGGTGAGGAATAAAGTGTCCACGTCTGGTATGATTAACTTTTGGATGAGCCTTTCCAATGCTTGTGATACAAAGTCATATAAACAGTCTACAAGACTATAGAGTGGTGGGAAACAGTCCAAGATATCCATGTTTGCAGTGTACTCAGGTCATTTATGGTCTGCACAATATTTTGGTCTGCATGTCAAGGAACTAACAGCCAGGATATCCAGATGGGCCCAAAATGGTTATATTTGGACTGCAAGGGACCCTTGTGGGTTTGCCCCCTGTGTTTGCCCATATGGGCTTCACATACAGTATGGGACCCATGTAGCTGAAACCACATGGGACCTAAAATCTTTTATCGAGTTCAAGCCCATGCTGACAGTTCCCACATAGCCCAAATACAACCAAGAACCAACTCTAAACCCATCTGGGCAAACACAGGTGAAGTAAAACTACACACACCCATTTAGATCCCTTATCAGCAGCTCATTTGAAACCGTTATGAGCGACACATGGACATGCCGGCTGGGTTAAGTGACCAGCTCTAAATTAAGACATAACTTAGCTTTAAAACAGAGAGAACTGGAACTTTTTCTCTCCAGTCACAAATCAGTGTATCAAAACCCAGGTCTGTTTGGCATGCAGGCGTGCTGGGGCTCAAGAGGAAGGGTCGTCCTCTACCAGTGGTACAAAAAATCCCAGCTTCCCTAGCAGTTCCTCCAAGTGTCTCTGGCACCACACTGAACCCCACTTTGTCTCCGGACATGTTTATTGGGGTATGAATGTCTACAGCACTGTATTTGAACTAACAAGTGCTGTTTGTGTGATTGGGTGAATGTGAGTTGTCAGTCAGTGGTCTGAGTGGTCAGAAAAATGCTATAATAATGTGTCCAATAATGTGTCCATTACAACTTCAACACAACATCAAACTGCTGAAGTGAGTCTGATCTTGGATTTATAATGCTATATTTAGCAAGTAACCTTGGACCATGATACTTACATGAAACAAACCTCCTAAACCTTAATGTACCCCATTATCCATGATAACAGCAAAAGCTGCAGTGTTAATGAAGTGGGTTTCTGTATTTCATTTAAAGCCATTTGAACACAGAAAATGCTGATCTTCGAGAGTTTACAGCTTGTTAGCTAATCAGTCTAAATAAGAAAAGACCAAGGCATATAACATTTTGGTTATATGAAAGTAAGTGTGAAAAGAGGTGCAAATATATTCAAACCTTCCTGATGGTGAGAAGATAGAAATGATGTCTCTGAGACGCACTCAGGAAAGTGGAGATTCAGCACCTTACCGAATACTGCCGGATGGAAAAGATAAAGACAGATCTGGAAGAGGGCGGGCTCTAAAAATATGAAGTAATCTCTGTGTAATCCCATGAGATCCCTGCATCCAAGAAATTGTAATCCCTGTAATGATAGATAATCCTTACAAAGGTCCACTCTATCATGCAAAAGTAAAGCTGTGAACGAAAGGTGAGTGAGGATACGCTGCTGAAAAGAAAATGGATACATGTAGGCTTTGTGTCCGGACTCCTGAGTAAGTCATCATGACTTTCGCCCTTCAACCAAATATGCTGCATTTGCAAAAGTGCAAACATGCTGAGCGGGAGATTCTGCTACTTGATATGTTCTGAATCCATTTCATTTTTAACAACAGATTAACCTTGATCCCCCCGTATCTCAGGATTATCCACTCAGTGACAAGTGCATATGGTGTGCTTGTCTGAAATGCATCCAAATCCACAGTCACGGCTGCATATGTGCACATGCATATATGCCCCCCTATATGAAGCACTGCTCTCATGGAACACCATTTTTACATGTCAGGTGTCCGACTGTCCTCTGAACATCACACAACTTCTCCAGGGCAGAACCAGATGCTTTTCGCACACGATATTTGTCCCCTGGGTTTATTATTCTTAGTCGTTGTGTTCGCAGCTGCACTCTAAACCTGCTTCTTGTCCAGTGGTGCGGAAGTTGCAAATGTGTGGCTATCCGGGAGAGCTCCAGCCCCGCAGGCCTGATGACTGAAAGCGGTGTTGTTATTTAAGTAACAGATAGCTACAAAATGAACAAGATGCATACTGATTTAATTAAAAATTAGTTTTGATCCTTCTGATTCGATGCCTTGGGTCTGGCATACTTGTGGATAGTAATAAGAAATATACCATGCTCGATGGCAACAGCATCCTCCCACTGCAGTCCACCTTTAGACATTCCAACTTCTCTGGAATACCTTGAGGAGCATGAAAAAGAGCCTGAGGTACTGGCCCCATCACCTCTGAACTCCTAAGGTCCCAATCAATCTATGCACCCCCAAGGAGACTCCAACTCACAACCACTAGGATTCAAAGCATCAGCAACAACTGTCAGACACCACAGGACAACTCTTATCTCTTTTAGACCCCTGGTGCTGAACCCAGTTTGGTTTGGTCTTCCTCAACCGGAGACCAACCACTAACACGTCGGACGCTCCCACTGTGAGAAACAGCTTATCTTCACAGAAACATCGATGGAGGACTTTGCCTCGTTTTCTCAGCAAACTGACAACTTACTGTAACATCACCAGTCTAGTTATTATACCCGGTTTTTCAACACCAGTTGACTTTGGTGAACACAGTGTGGCACCAACTGGTGTTTCCAAATGTTAACCAGTACTGCACAGGTGCCAAACTCAACACTCTTATACAGCACATGTACTGCTAATACGCCAAATTCCAGAATGCTCTGCTGTTGTTGTGTCATGTCAATCATGTCTATCTTCCTATCTATTGTTCAATGTTTTCTTGCAACTTGAAGTCATAAGATTGAGTCATTGCACATTCATGGAAAGATATTTCTTAATTTATTATTAGCATGTGGATAAAGGTTAGTGTTGAAATTCAAATCAGAAGGCTGCAAAAAAAGTGGCAAACAATTTTTATTTAAATGTTATTTAAGAAAAAATGCCATTAATGTTTTTTTTTAATCAGAAACTTGCTGAACTAGATTGGTGGAACCTCTATCCTTAACTTTAAGAGGTGAAATGTCCATGTATAAATAAGTCAGAGCCGTTGTGGACCTATAACCATACTGGTCAGGAGGCTCTAATGTTGTGCTTGAAAAGTGTATAACTAAAGCTGTAGATGGAATAAGAAACCAAGCCGTTAAACCTTTAAGATACTTTTAAACCCTACTTGCTTGTCTATTTTATTTTCATCCAACAAGATGAGGAAGTGTTGTAAACCAACAGATCTTACACTGATTAGTTCAGCTTTTCTGTGCAGAACCTTTTCTCACTGTCGTATAATAAGATTTATTATTTTGCTGATGTTTCATTTGACACGGCCAGGGATCAGAGGAGGAACTACATTTGACACCTGAAATATCTGCATCATCTGAATCCGTGTGGATGGTGGAATAAAATCTCCTCAGCTTTCAGCTGCTCTGCCAGACTTCTTATATCTGCAGGCTCTCACGACGAGACACAGCAAACAGATTTACTCTGCTTTATTTGAGTTTTTCACGGTAATCTGGAAATATTTAGCTGTGCACGTGCAGGTAAATATCTCATCCAAGTCTAATTCAGAATTAATTAACACAGTAATAGTTGAAGGTCATCCTCAGAAGAGTTCACTTGCTTTACAGTTTTATTAAAAGCATGAAAGACGAGCAACTGGGGTCCATCAATTCTAAACACATAGCCTCCCACGATAGTACAGTTAATTGGCAATTTGATTAAATTTCAGAATTGAGCTAAGAAGTTGGCTATTCACCCTTTTTTCCCCTCCTCTTTTTAATACAAAGATATAGTTCTCTCTCTCCAGACTCTAAGGAGGAAGTCCATTAAAAGAAAGTAATGATTCTGAGCTAATTTTTAAAGCTGCTGAGCCGTTTAATCACTGGCAGATGTGAATTCTGGGTAAAAAGAGAGGCGACAAAAGATCTTACCGAAGATCGCTTTGAAATGTCATCTCTCCTTGCATGGTGATGATGATAGTCCGCACCACAGCTGTTTTAATAAAAGGACTCAAAAAGCAATGTGTTGATCTGTAAAACATGAAGCCCCAGTTTGCCTTGGCCCACACAACCAGGAGGGAAAGGGGACATAAGGGATGGAAGGACATCTTCCATTAAGGCAAAAGAAGTCATAGCAGAGCTGAGCAACTTGCTGAAATAGCTTGATTATATGGGTCATTTTGTTCACACTGTATCGGCATTCCTCTTATCCCTCACACTTGCATGCATTGAACAAAACTATCCAGTGTGACCGGCCCAGTTTCATTAGCTTTTGGTGTCCATGTGCAATGACGCAGAATCAGAAAACAGGAGGGAAGACGGGGTGGTGATGGTGAAAACTTTGTGAGATAAATTAATAAGGAGCAGGTGAGGAAAGGGGTTAGAAAGGAATCCATGACCACAGGAAGTCCAGCAAAGAGCAGTCAGAAGTTGTTTTAATTGAAAGGAAGCCTCATCTCATTTGGGTAGACGCTGTGCCGGCGGCTTTGATGTCGGGACCTCAAACTGGTGGGATTACATTTTAATGGTGACCAGGTAGAACAAAGAATGAATAACAGAAATGAAAGTGAACAATTTGTTGGGAAAGACTGCATTATGCATGATTTACAGCGGAGCGTGGATCAGGGTGATGCATTTTTAACCGTACCGCTGCTGGAGTTTGACTAAACTTACAGTATCAATGTTTAGCTGGACATTAAAAGCAAAAAAAGGTTTTGAGGGTCCAGTTTTTTAAAAAGGCACAACTCAACTTATGTCATTTTCTCAGTGTCACGCTCCATATCAACGGCTAACCCAGCATCCATGTTGCATCAAACCTGCACTGTCAGCTCTCTCCAGACAGTAAAACCAGTCATATCTTTACTCTTGTCTTATCCCTTGTTCTGTCTCTCTTTTGTTTCATCCCTTCCTCTGATAATGTCCTTTTATAGTTTTTTTTGGTGGAGGAAAGTTTTAATGGTGCCATTTTTCATTTATCTAATATTCCAACCTGCTGGATTTCTCCTAACAGCTGACCATATGTTGAACCCACTGCTGCTGTGCCCGTTAATGTGATTGTGTAAGTTTACACCTGCTCTGAGATAAGAGGGATATGTACTTCTAACTGGGTCTGGCCTTCCCAGGTTTCCATCTCAAAATGTTACAGAAAAGCGTCAGAGGCTAATATACACGCAAACCGATATATTCAGTTACTAATGGAAGGTGGTGCATAAAGAGACCTGAAAGTTTGATAAGGAGCAATCTAACAGCTTTGTTTAGTTATGCTGTACAGTCTACTTATATTTTAACTCCTCCTTCAGAGTATCACTTGCTCTAAAAAAACAGATGCCTATGAAAATGCAGTTTTTTGAAAAAAAACTGTGGAGTAAATGCATTTTCAGTGAAGGAAACCTGTGAGTAATGAGTTTGTAACTTCTCAAGTAGATCCCAGTGTTTGTGTGAACATTAGCCAATGCTTCAGGGTTTCTTTGGGAGAGAACTGTGACTGTATATTAAAAGGACGGTGCCTCCCTGTAGGTTTCTGAAGAGCTGAATTAAAGGAATACTCCGCCCTCAGAATGATGTGCCTTCATTTTGTACTCACCCTCATGCTGATTAACACTCTGGAACACTTTCTTGATGTTCATCATGTAGCCGGAGATATCGGGAG
>JAVQJG010086320.1:0-12392 GCA_036024015.1 Craterocephalus amniculus | reverse complement strand
AGCACCCAGTATGATTCAATATAGGTGCTGTGTGAATGGGTGAATGAGATATGTCATGTAAAGCGCTTTGAGTGGTCTGTGACTAGAAAAGCGCTATACAAGTACAGTCCATTTACCATTTTTACCATTTAAATTTGCTGAACAGTTTTTTTGTCCCTTAGAGAGGAAGGACTGAAAAATGTGTAAATCTGAAGTGCTTCAAGTTTCTCCGATAGAAAAACACGAAATAAAAGCAGCTGCCAGCAGCTTCAGAAACGACACCAGCAACTAGTTACAGATTTAAAACAGCATCACCAGTGCTTTCTACTAAACATCTTTCGTACTGCTGATCGGCATTTCCAGCCTGAACACCGGCTGGATTAAACCAGCGGTTCCCAAACTGTGGGTCGAGACCCACATGTGGGTCGCGAGATAACTGTGAAAAACATAAAACCTACATTCATCAATTAAATGAGGGATTTTTATCCTGGCTGTCAGAATAAAACCATTAACTATTAAGAGATCAATCTAAATTTAACATAGGGCTGGGCAATAAATCGATTTTATCGATAAATCGAATTTGCTATTAATTAGGATTTAACTTTTTGAAAATCGAGATTTTCTTAGCCGGAAATATTTTGCCGACATTGCCTTCCCTCACCTGTACAACTGTATGCCTGGTAACCCCAGGGCCTTGTTTCACAACTTAAAATGTCTGCACTTTGAATTTAGGTCAACTTCCTGAATGGGTGATTGAAATAAAAACATGTTTTCCCATAAAATCTAATATTTGTGATCTGTTTTAAAGAAAAAGGCAGGAAGATTAAAGAAAATCGATTAAAATCGAAAATCGGATTTGGTTTTAAAAAATCTGAGATTTTATTTTTTGGCCATATCGCCCAGCCCTATTAATAACTGAAGTCATTTGTGAAGAAAACTCACATCTGATATCACAACATTTATCGATACAACTTTCACAGCTGCACTATTCAAATGTCTAAACTAAAATAAAAATGCAGGTTATTGCAAATATATATATAAATATATATATTTAAATTAAATAAGAGTAATCCCAGTTTATAAACAGAAAATGCAGTGAAAGGATAGCCTATGTCAGATAGGGACAGGTTCCAATAAAAAAATCTGATACCCAATCCAGTAAATTCAGCCTGGATCGGCTCGATCTGGATCCACTGGATCAGATCGGACCATCCCTAGTTCAAATGGTCAGATGAAGCTATTTTAAGGAAGAGAACCAGGGGAAAAAAGGCTGAGGTATGCCAAATGACAAGAACTGGACAGAATATCAATGATAACAGTTCCAGACCCAGACCTTAAGCAGTGTAAGATTTTCTTCACAGAAAACAAACTAAAAGGCAACCAGCATCCAAATAATCACTTTGAAATGGCCTTTAAAGATGCCTGGAGAGCTACTTTTGACGACAACTTAAAGAATTCATAAGAACGGTTGCCCAAGTTTCCTCCGGTCATCAAACTAAACATTGACTTTCCAGCACGCTATGACTACAAGCTTTGTTTAAGCCTCATATACCACATTTACATTTACGTTTGCTCATGTTTTAAGGAATTGCTGCACCATTTCTCATTTCCCCATACAGTACATAACTAAAATGAGCTGGCATTTGCGTTTTATTGCATTTCTGCTTTCAAGTGTAAGTACATCCGCTGCCAAGCTTAAAAAAATGCCACAAACTGCGAGTTGGGGGGATGTGGGTTTCATCAGGGGCAGAAACATTTGAATGACAGTCAGCAGCTCAGGCGAAAGATGGAAAGAGACTGGGTTTACAGAGAACCTGTTTTGAGGTGGAAGACTTTCCCCTCCAGAATCTCCTCGGCTGGACACCACAGTGGCAGAACAAGGTGGTCCGAACCGGATCAGTTTGAGCCGCCACCGCTGACCGCTGTCAGACGCTGCGACCGGCCAGCATCCACGGTGACTGAATCCACCAGCTTCACAGCGTCTGCCGACCTGGTAGCAGGTTTTATAACTCACGTGCATCTATCATTCTCAGTGAAGCAGGGGTTCCCCTATTATTTAATTTTTTTATTTTTTTTGGAGGGAGGGGCATTAAATTTGTTTTTTGTTTTTTTCTCGTGACGTAGAACTGTACCACGTACACGCTTTTAGCCTTAAAACCATAACCTGGTTTCATCCTGTGGGGGATGTTTGAGTCATTTTGACCCACAGATTCACAATTTTTTTAATAGATATATAAAAAACTACAAATTTTAGGATCAGTATTGACGGTTTACATTACAAATAAGTAATATTATGCCGCTTAAAGTTCAAAACACACATTTTAGGATGGAAAACCCCTCCACCCTCACTAAGGCTCATTCTCATCATTTCTCGTTTCTTCTGAACGGTAGAAGGTCTGAAAAATCCCCCAAACCAAAAACTAAAACAATATTAGACTTTGTTTTTCACTTGCACCAAGATATTTTCTTTTGTTGTGGCTTTTCTGTCCTAAGAACCTGGGTACTTCTTTTACCCTGAAGCTTTCGGTGCTTTTCCAGGGCAAGCTGCTACTAGTCTGTGATTAATGGTGGAGGTGTTTCAGCAGCAGAGCAACAGCCTTATCTCTGCAACACACACAGCTCGGCTGTCCGGAAACATTATCTACTCACTGCAAAGCCTGATGCTCGGCTCATACTCTCTCACACACACACAAACACACACATTCAAAATTTTGCCTGAGTGTGACCAACACAGAGAGGTACAAACATAAGCAGGCAGTCTGGGTCTGGTTCATAGGAAGATAAGAGGGACAGCAGTAAAAGCTCGAGTGTGAGGAATGTCCTGAACTAAAACAGCAATCTATCATCAAACTATAAATAATCCAGAGCACTCTGAGACATTGTGCCTCATAGTGAATCCAAAAGCAGCTTTCACTACGTAGATCCAGGCATGAGTAAGCTCCATACTGCGCTGAAAATGGGTGTCTGTCTCTTTAAGAGTCATGACACAGGAGGATACTGAAAGTAAATTGCCTTCCTGGGAAACAGCTAAACGCCTGTCCTCATTTTTCTCTGCTCTCCACCCTAACCCACGGCCGTACGTAAGTAAGAATCACTGAGTCGAACTCTCCCTTTAAATCCTAAAAAACCTGAATTCCAAGTTATTTGGAGCTGTGGATTAACTTCACTCTCCTTTTCTGATTAGAAATGCTGCTTGTTGCACAGATACAAACATGCTGTCTTATTGCTCTACTGTAATAATGCAGCTAAAAGCTCCTGCTGGTGAGCAGATGTGTTATAAGAGGCAGAAAGACTGATTAGTAAAACAAAAGAATCTATTCTGTGTTTTTTGGAGGTTAAGAGTGAACTTTGAGCTGTGCAGACAAGAAGGAAAATAAACAATAGTCTTTGGTTGCATGAAGCACAAACCAGATTTTAGTGTTTCTGAGTTACTTCCTTCTCTTCTCTCAAACAAGTAAACATTAACTAGGAGGGTTTATGTGAGTTGCCAGTCTTGTGTGTTTGCTGTCAGCTGCTAGCTGCTACAATGTGATAATGGGGGATCTTGACCACATGGTCTGGCAACCCGGCTAAGTATTGCTTAATATTGATGGATGACTGCGCTGAGTGATGCATTACTTATGTGATATGTTGTCACGTGTTTCACTGTTACACATGTTGTCACCTTTATTAGACGATGGCTGCAAATGATAACTGAAAAAGAAATATAAATATATCACATATGGAAATTGTTAAAATGTATTTCAAGAACATAACAATTCCTAAATTACAGCAGAAAAATACATTTGTCCAGCAATGTTACTAAACTTAAAGTAAATTAAAATACAGGCAAAAAAACAAGGTTAAATTATTTTATGATATTTAAACCAAGCACAGGCAATATGATAGAAAGGTCAATATTAAGCCTAATTAAGAAATGTAGATTCACTTTTAAAATGATTTTTTTTTATTTGATTATAATTAGATACAAATTGGAATTGAGGGTATAGTCCAATCAGATGATTTAAGGATTAAACATTTTCAGTTTCATGTTTTTAATAAAATGTGGTTTAATGAAGTCATGATATTTTGCTCCTGTGCAGTGATATTTTTATCCAGCATAGAATAAAATCTACTTTTTTACTATAAAACATCTTTTATCAGTGATACTTGAAGAGCATTTTCATGGTTATATTTTACAACGCTCTGTTTTCACTGCAGTGAACAATGTGCTCTCGGCTTGCCGCAGGATTACAGTTGAGATCAGTTAAGATGCTGATCTTTGTTGAGTTATTTTCTTGTGCGAAATTGTTTTGACCTGTTTTAAGACAAATATATTTTGAATTTGCATTTTTATCATACATGGCAGAATGTTTTGAGGTAACAATTTGGTCAAAAATGAGGATCAGCTGTTGGATCTTTGGCTGCATAAAACACTGGACTTTGTTTTGTTTTTGCTGTTTTGAAAATTTTCAGTAAAGAAACTGAATATTAGAGATAGTAGAAGGATTACAGGAAGGATATGGATCTTCAGTTACAAAAATACAGCAACCCACAGATTCTGTGTAAGTGGGACATTTTCCAGATCAATGAGAAAGCAAAGAGGAAGCGAGTCAAGCTGCCAACATTAAAGGAGCAGTAAAGCTTTCTGGCAGGTGCTGGTTACTGACCAAAAGTTAGTTTTTTTCTGTCTGATCTTGAATTAAGTTAAATGAAGGAGCAGGAGATGAGATCGAGCTTTTTCCCACAAGGAATGACATCACAACTTGGCTAAATTTAGCAGAAGGATACAGTAAATCCAGCCGCTCCAAACCAAGAGGAAAATCTATGAGATGAAGGATGAATTTTAAGACCATAACAAACAAAAGAACAAAAAGTAGTAATGTTTGAAATCAAAACATCTTGCCATACCATCAAAACAAAAGATCAAAAGTGGAAGTGATGGCAGTAACAAACTTTAAAGGTTGCTTATCATCAGCTGATTGGGGATTTATTTTAGTTTGCAAGAGCTGCACTTTCCTTCACCAGTCTCTTAGCAAGCTAAAAATGAAAACAATGACAAACAGCATCCTATTAGCACAACCAAGATGTAAATCACATTGTGGGCCGATCCAGAGGAGCCCGTCTGTCAGGTGACTATAAGATGCTGTTGGACAAACAGACCTTTTGACTCATGTAGATCGTTTTTGTAAAAACACTGAAAATAAACACTGCTGAGTCAAGATATACCAAGCAACAGGTTCCTACCCAAGAAATGCACTGCAAACAATAACCAGCGTTCTAGCAGGGCTGCGACGATATGCTTCCTCCTAATTAGACTCATTTACAATTTTTTTGGGGTACCGATTCTATTTAATTTCATATATATCTTTGATATTGTCAAGTTTTGACATTTTTTGTTTTTTTTTCTTTTTTACACCAGACCATGTGAAAAAGTTTAACAATCATGATGTATACAGAGCCATATTTCCAAAATAAATGCATGAAAAAAAAGATCTTGAATTATTTATTTGATTTGATATCTATTCATTTTTTCACATATCTGAATAGATATAGATTTTTTTGTTTTGTTTTTTACTGTAATCTATTTACAAGTTGTTGGTTTTTTTTCAAGTTCTAGTAAAGAACTGGTCTGCTTGGTTCACCTCAGACTAATGGGACACTACCAGTCAGAAACTGCTCCATCCTCTCTTGCGAACATTACTTCAGCCTGAGGAGCTCCTCAACTAAAGCAGCTCTGAAACATTATGGTCCTTCATCACATCATCATCATCTGCTTCAGGGGGATTCTGGGAAAAACCCTCTGCCTAAAAGCTCCCTTTGAGAAATAAAAGTCTCATGACTCTGAGCTGCTTCTGCCTCACATACTATCCCCCCTTTTTAAGCTGTTTGGAGGAGATGAACTCACACTTTAAAGATACTTTAATTATAATGTGAATATAACGTAAAACTTTACATGTGTCCCTGATTTTGGCATTTGTTTTCACAGAAAATACTATGTAGCGCAGTAATGCATGTTCTAAGCAAGTTAAACATATTTATTCACATAAATCTACATCAGCCAGTGTGCTTAAAATCTGAATGTGAAATGTAAGCTGGTTACTCATTTGATATAAAACATCTATTGTCTATATGTGAAAAATAGAGGACATTGGTGCCAAGTGAAATACATTAAATTTTGACCAAGTCAGAGTTGGATCCATGCTGTTACTGGATTAGCGATGTGAAAGTCTTCTGTTTCAACTTAACTTCATCCCCTTAAAATTCTTTAAAAACTAGTGTTTTTGGTTTTATCCATGACAAAATTAGTTTTCATGCTAACATCCAATCATTGTTGCCAGCTCTTCAGTAAGAAAAGTAGCTATTGGCTGTCCTAAAAGTTGCTAAATGACGTCACCATTTCATAATGCAAATGCATTGGAAAGGCTGCTCCAGCTGACAAATATACCCACTAAACACAGCAAGAAGAATTTAGTGCCACAGATGTGTGGAGGGGGCTAGTAAATAAACACTCCTGCAATCGGAGGAATGCACTCGATTAATAAATGCACTGTTGTAGTAAATATGCCCCTTGTGATATTTGGCAGAGATGTAACACGATACATTTTTCCATGAAAGGACAAAAACAGGTGGGTTAATGATGGTTAGATTCCAGTTAAGAGCTTGATTTGAAAAATCAATTAATCGATTTAAATCGATTTAAGATTAAAAAAGGGCCAAGATTGATTTCCTTTTTTTTTTTAAAGAAAGTTAAATTTTATTTGGCCATTTGTTTTTACTGTAGTGTTTCTGTTAACACTGTTTTCTGTTTAACATGTAACAAATAAATGTTACAGTTATGTATGTGACATGCCAGTGCTTCTGGACATTTTTTTTATGAAAACATGAATATTAAATGAATATAAAATATACACTGTTATAAGGTTGCTTCAGCGTTTCATAGAAATTGTCATAAATATTAGACATCTGTGAATGTTTAATATTCATGCAATATTGATGTTACATGAATATCTGTAGATGAATCGACATTGAATCAAATCAATTTTTGTTCTTGTGAATCAAATCGAATCGATTTCAGGAAATTAGAAGTGCCCAACCTTATTAAGAGTAAGCGATGCTTTTATGCTCTACATCCAACTAAAACTCAGGGTTGAAAGTGGAACACAACCCCTGCTCCTACACTTGAGACAGAGCCAAATGAAATTTATCATCCAGCTGTAGGATAATTTAGTTATAAATGTCTGAACCAGAGAGTGACTAGCAGCTAATAGACCTATACTCAAAATTTTTGAGACACTTTCCATTGGATTCAACAGGAAAGTGTCTCAAAACTTAGTCTAAAGTGTACCTAGACTTCATCTTTTCAAATACAAGCTCTTAACATGATTATTTTTTTCTGTGTTTTTAGAAATGGCATCCAGCAGCAGTCTGGTTTCCGAGGAGCAGTTTCTTTGCCCCATTTGTCTGGAAGTCTTCACGCGACCGGTTTCCACCCCATGTGGACACAACTTCTGCATGTCCTGCATCTCGCTCTACTGGGACAACGAAGCAGTCACCCAGTGTCCCATCTGTAAGGAATGTTTTCACATTAGGCCCGATCTTAAGGTGAATACATTCATTTCAGAGCTGGCGTCGAACTTCAAGTCGCTTCATGTGACAAACGTTGACATCCAGAGCACAAATGTGCAGCCGGCCAGCTCGGGCAGCGGGGTTTTGTGTGACATCTGCACCGACAACAAGAGAGAGGCGGCGAAATCCTGCCTGGAGTGTCGGTGTTCGATCTGCGACGTCCATCTGCAGCTTCACTTCCAAGCTTCTGGACTGAGGAGACACACTCTAGTTGAACCTGGGGCAAGCTTAAAGGACAGAGTCTGCAAGAAGCACAACAGGCTGCTGGAGCTGTTCTGCAGGGATGACAATTCTGTGCTGTGCACCGTCTGCACCAAATGGCACAACATGAAACACGATGTGGTTCCTGTGCAGCGGGCGTACGACACAATGAAGGATCTGCTGGGGAAAGTGGAGGGCAAGGTGCAGCGAATGATCCAAGAAAGGTTCCAGAAAGTGCAAAGCATGAGGGAGTCTGTGACGCAAAGCAAGACAGAAACCGAAGAGGTGATAGCAAACAGCGTTCAAGACTTGGTTGCGCTGGAGTTTGAGATCAAGAAGAGCCAGGTGATGCTCATCAGGGTGGCTGAGGAGAAGCAAAAGACAGCAGAGGAGCTTGCAGAGGGGTTCATCGGCGACATGAAGCGAGAGATCTCAGAGCTGCAGGTGGCAGCGGCGAAGCTGAGTGAGCTAAAGGAGATAAAAGACCAGCACCGTTTCCTGCAGAGCTTCCCAAAGTCAGCCCTGCTGCCCCACACCATGGACCTGTCCACCTTCAGCTTCAACAGACACCTGGAGGTACAGCAGATGCGGAAATCTTTGAAAACATCATTTTCGCAGCTGCAAATGTTACTGAATGAAATTAACGCGGAAATCAATAAGTTCTCCAGCTGCACAGACGTGTCCAGCGACACTGTGCTCAAATACATGCAGCAGTTTGAGGTGAACATCGTGCTGGATGCCAACACAGCTCACCCTCTGCTCAGCCTATCGGCGGACGGGAAGCAGGTGATATACAACATGGGAGCCGGGCTGTGGGTGAACCAGATCCTGAAGCCCAACATGTTCACCGAACACCTGGCAGTTCTGGGACAGAAAGGCTTCTCCATGCGCAAGTTTTACTTTGAGGTTTACGTGGGGGAAAAGACGGAGTGGTGCCTGGGCGTGGCCACGACGTCCGTCCAGAGGAGGGGCGCCATCGTACGGACTTCCCACTGCGGGCTTTGGGCCATCTGGTTCCTGGAAGATAAGTTTGAAACCTTCTGTTCTCCAGACGTGTCTGTGCACGCGGGGAAAGTAGAGCGGGTCGGCGTGTTTGTGGATTACGACGGAGGTAAGATATCGTTCTGGGATGTGGTCGGCGCGGTCCAGATTTACTCTTTCACTCAGTGTTTATTCACAGAGGAGCTCTATCCGTACTTCAATCCCTGCGATAACGAATATGGTTCGAACCTGGATCCCATGATAATTGTTCCTGTAAGTCGTACAGAGTGAGCAGAAGATTTAACTGTTCTGATAGAGAGGAATTGAATGCAGATGTTGTCTCACACAGAGGTCATGCCTCTCTGCGTTTGAACAACCCTCTGCTGGTAGTTCTTTTCTCATTCTGCTGGTTTTCATCTGCAGCGCGTCGACAGCAGCCAATGACAGAAAGCAGGAATGTAAACTTAAAAAGTGCACTTTTTAGTTCAAATCACTGTAAAAATAATAATAATATGGTCTCTTGGACTTTTACAAAAACTCTGCGGATGCAGCAGCTTCTCCAGGGGCATGTGTGGAGGTGTGGATGTGTTTGTGTTTTATAACATAACTCCTGTGAAACGATCAATAGATCATGTTTTATGTCCATAATCTATTGTATTTTTTCTGTCTGACTTTCTAAAAATTCTGCAGTTAGGTTGCATTTGGGAACTACTGAGTTCCTGACTCAGAAAAATGGCAGAAATAACTATAAAGTTTCCCAAAAAGGCAGCTTACACAAACATAAAAAGTTGTTTTTTTTTTAATGTTTGTTTAATTTATTCTTGAGATCAAAAATTTAGCAACTTGAAGTGCTGATATGTAACTTTTACACAGCAGCAAAGGTTGAAAATATGGTTGAAAATACTGTTTACAAGCAACGACTGCTAATAGTCTACATACATTACTGTGAAAAAGTCCGAGCCACCCCGAATTTCTTTACATTTTGCTTACTGTAGTCTATTTTTCTGTTAATATTTCAAAGAAGTCTTGAGCAACAGTTTTGCAATCCTGTCTGGTTTTTCTTTGGACATTTTATGCTTTTTAACTCATTTTCAGTCCAGTACTTGTACCTGACCGTTTCCAGAGGAATTTGCAGAGGATTATGCACAAGGGAGCAACCACAGTTGTGTCTACTGTCCTGAAAATGGCAGAAAGACACTAAAAGAAAGCTTATCAAGGAGGTTCAGACTGTTGAAGAATAAAATGGTCATAATTAACTTAATCAATCAATAAATCAATCAATCAATAATTAACTTTAATCCTTAAGCATGTTAGAATTGCACAAAGAGTTTGGCCTTCCTAGTTTGCATTTATTTCTTGTTTTCCAGTGAGTATATAAAAATCAGGGGGTTGACTCAAAACCTTTGCGTAGTACTACAATAATATCACTCTAAATGTCTACTAAAAGCTCCTAAATTTACACAGAAAGATGATAATATGATGTCAGTGTGGAAAAACATTGTTGCTTTGATTCATTATACATCTTTAACAGTGTGTAAAGGATTGTGTTAAAAAGCAGAAGAGGATAAAATAAGAACTAACCAAACCAGGTGGGGAGGTGAAAAAAGTGTTTTTAATAAAAATGCATCAAGTTTTTCCAGTAAATGAGGATTTATTTATGACTAATATCTCTGTTAATGAGGTAATGAAAGAAACGAATGTAACATTCTTCCATTTTTGTTTGCTCTGTATTATTGTATCTATATGAAATAACTATTTAATTATTTTCTGTATTGATGTGTAATAATGGCAGGATGGTCATTTTAGGACAGGAATTAGTTGCACTGCAGCGGATGACATGCCAGGCAGAAAGGTTTCGGGGATGTCGCTTAGCTGCAGCGACTAATTTCTCACGTAACTCATCTTTACATGTCCCAGTGGGATAAGAGGAGAAAAAGAATTACCGCTGGATTCAGAAAATCTACTTTGATTCTGCAGAGAGAAGAAAAAAGCCCATCTGTGATCCTCTGCTGTCAGAGGGGAAAACCGATTCTTTTGCATCTTAATTCACCAGGTTTGCTAATTTAATTCAGACATGAAAGAGCTTTAAAAATTCATGTGAGTTTATATGATCCTATATTTATATAACCTAAACCATGTATCATATTTATTCAGTATGTTGATGTTTAACAAAGAATAACTAGCTGTGCAGTTTTAATGCTTTATAATGTGATAAAACTTGTATATTTATCCTAATTAAATTTTAATAAAGCTGAAAAAGAATTGCATAACCAAAGAGCAGCCTTATCGCTGTGTATCTAACATTTCTCTTCCCGTTTCATCACCGATTTTACTTCTTCTCTCAGCCTCTATGTCTCACTCAGGCTTTTTAATTCATCTCAACACCCGCAGCGCTCACACCCTCCTCATTGCCACGACAACCATACTCTGCCGATCGCCATGGGAACGCTCAGCCTCCCTGCTCCTATAATCCATTTCCCAGCCACAATGAGTATTTGACACGGTTTACACTCGCAGGATGGCTGTATGGTGGGGGGTGGGGGTGTGAGAGGAGGTGTGTGTTTGTGTGGCAACAACATTTTCTTGACAAAACACACATATTAAGATAATTGTGGGAGAAAAGGAAAATTTGATTTACACAATTTCGGGAAACAAAGAGATATTTTATTTACTTTTATTTAAATGTTTCCAGGAGCTCAGATGTGCTGGAAAGCCTTCAGGTGATTTTCTCGTGATAAGAGGAGCCGGTGTCGCTGATGGATGGCGTGTTTTTAACTGCACTGCACCTAAATTTCACTCATTTGTCAGTGCATGTGCGGGTGTTGAAGCGGGGATATTTCAACACTGGGAGCGAACCACAGTGGGAGGAGTTCCTCACCCCACCCCCATCAACATCATCATGGCCTCCATTCATCTCGGGGATGTATAGAAAGGAGAAAATATGAGGGAAATGAGAAGCAGAGGGGTGCAGAGGGGAGAGGAGAGCAGGACGGCGTGTTGAAGTGAGAGGATATAAGACAGAGGAGGCAGAAGGAGAGGGGATTTATTAGTGTTTGAGTCAGAAAGTGGGTTAAACTGAGGGAGAAGAGAAAGCAGGAGGGAGATTTGGTGTAGGAGGAGAGGATGGATGGATGAAGGGAGAAAGTAAATAAAATCTGCCGCCTACCTGAGTTCTGCACCTCGTTTAGGTAACTGTCCTCAGCCACCACCTTCAGACAAGAGAGACGATGCAGAGTTAGACAGACGATCTGAATTTTATTCAACTGTTGTTTTACCAGGATAAAACAGATTAATTTCAATAAAACAAGATTTCTGAGGTTGTTTTTATGTCAATAAACAGAAAATATCAGAATATTATTTATAGAAAACGTAAATGAAACTGTGACAGAGCCAAAAGCAGTGCTTTCGCTAAGTTAAGAGAGCGGGGGACCCCCGTCAATATAACGGTCAGAGAAACGCTGAACACTATAAATAGTAAATGTGCAAACTCAAGTTCCAGTGTCATTACTGAATCATCGCCATAAAATGTGCCAATCTGGCAAATAAAAATTTCCATTTGTCACATTTTCAGACTGAAGGATGTTGGAACATTTTCCCTATAAATGCACATGTACAAGCAGCAG
>JAVQJG010086313.1:0-15083 GCA_036024015.1 Craterocephalus amniculus | reverse complement strand
CACTTGTAGAGAACATTAACATCCCAGTTTTGAGTGATGCAGGTCTTGCAGAAGTTGTGTCCACATGGTGTGGAGACTGGATCAGTGAACACATCCAGACAGATGGAGCAAAGAAACTGATCCTCAGATCTCTGGTTGCTGCCAGCAGACATGTCTGACCTCTGAGAACAAGAGCCAAAGGCAGAGAGACAAAAACATTAAAGGTACGGATTAATATTACAGTTTTACACAGTTGAAGGCACACAGGCCCAAAAATTATGCCCAAACTTCGGCTGACGTCCAATAGCAGCCACTTTGCATTGGATGCATGTTGCTTTTCATGTAGGGAGACGCCATGGAGACAGGCCATGTTAAACCTTGTCGCTCCTCACCTAAATATCAACTTACCAGATTTTGGTATCTCTATACCCTTTATTCGCCCTTCAAGTGCCCTCCAAAAATGAATGGAAATGAATGGCAAGAAGACATTCATTGAATTTGTCATTGAGGATCATTGCCCTTCAGTGTCATTGAATGGCAATAATACTTGCTATTACCCCCAAGGTTAAAACCTTTTGTCTCCCTTGTGGTATCCAGAACCCCAGGGAGACCCCAAATTTTCAGCGTGCATATATTTTATGGCCCATTTCCACCACACAAAGAAGTACAAAGATCGTTTTTCAAGCCCTTTTGGGATGGGGTCTTGCATTGATAACCAATGCCCACCTACCCTGCAAATCCGGCTGGTTCAAATTTGGTGGCTAAAGCATCCAAAAGAGCAAAATTATGGCCTTAATTTGGCAGGGTGCTTCAAGTGTGCGGAGTTTGAAGCCGGTCAAAGAATGCCAAATTTATGGCCCTGACCCCATCCTGAAGCCTCAAAAAGCTTAATCTCCAAAAGGGTCAAGAACTTCCTCCAATTTCTCTCATTTTTCCAGTGTATTTTCCTCTATGTCTTGGCACTTGTGGTTTTAAATTTCATGGGAATCGGACACTACCTCTACGAGTGCTTGTCCCGTAAGGGTAACTGACCAAAGGCACTGACATTGGACAGTTTGTGCCAACAATGAAAATCTTCTCCTCTCTCCTATCCAGTAAATGCAAGTGGACACGTTGTCCACTTTCCATTCACTTTCATTGTGTTCCCCTTACCTCTGTCCATAAAGTGGCAGTTTGTCCACTTTCACTGACTTTTCACTGGGATTTTGGGGCATCGTCTGTCACCTACTAGACCAAAGTTTCAACCAGTTGGTCAAGAAACTTGCCAAGTTTCAGGAAATTTGGAGGTGGTCCAAAAATAGCTAAAGAACAGCAGGAGGAATGTGAGCAAATTGTTTCAACAAGTAAAGCTTCAGTTTGGAGTTAAAGCTGCTGGCTTAAACCCAGCAAACATGATCAGCTGTACTCACCAATATTTGGTTGGGAATATCTGGGAAAGAACAGATGTTTGTATTTTCCTTGATACAGAAACCCAAAGATTTGTCTCCACTGCACCTCTGCTCTAACAAACTTTCAAGTTTCATTTTAAGGAAATGACATTGAAACTCTTCTCAGTGTCGCTCCACCTCTTACTGCACCTGTTTTTCAGGTTTGGACTTTTATCTTCAGACAGTTTTTAAAGACAAAACTTAAGAGCAAGAACATGGTTACCACTACTACTACTGTCATGTAGCAGACGCTTTTATCCAAAGCGACTTACATGTGAGAGAACAACACAAGCAAGAATTCAAAGAGAAGGATGCAGCATGAACAGGTGAACTGCTGGTCGTCGATGTAGTTATGTCAAGTGCTAAGATCGTGCTAAGTTTTTTTTTGTGTGTGGTATGTGCGCCTTATATACCCTGATGAGAGTGTGGAGCTGGTCACTGTCCCTAATGTCAAATTGCTGCGGTAGAGGCGTGTTAGCCAAGACAGCCCCACAGCATCTTAACCCTCACATGCCCCCTGGACATTTTTGTCCACTTACGCAAACTCAAAGCTCCCTCACGGATAATCACACGGCTCATTTTTGTCCATCGTCTATAAAGTGTCCAAAAAATGGTCACAGGAAGGTGGTTTTTGGCAAGCAGGTGTAATTTGGGTTTAAATTTGAGGATTCAAAGTTCCAGCATGAACATCCATTATTTGACCCCGTAAATGCATTTTTGTCCTATCCATGACCCTTTGATATCTGTCTATTTTCTAGAAAGTGTCCAAATAAAGCTCACAGGGAGGTGATTTTTGTCAAGCGGGGGTAATTTGGGGTTATATTTCATGTTTCCGAGTTTCGGCATGAACATCCATTATTTGACCCTGTAAATGCATTTTTATCCTATCCATGACCCTTTGTGGACAAAAATGTCCGCCTGCCTTTTAGCCTTTTATTACTGTAGATATGTGTACATATTATTCTCAAAATATTTGAGATGACTTACATGGAGTTACACTTAATAATTTTTGGCATGTATTTCTAGATTTTACCCCTTCCAGACCATTTTTTCCACATCTGGCAGCTGTTTCTCTCAAGGGAAAAACTTCTAAATGGGTATGTAGATGGCAAAAAACGCTTTTTTCTTGTCTTGGATGGTAATCACGGAAATAAAATCAAACTGAGAGTGCATTATCAGAAAAGTATTATAATTGATTTGATTGAACAGTGAAATTTTTATCCATAAAGGGTCCTGAAAATGGATAAAAATGCATTTACAGGGTCAAATAATGGATGTTCGTGCTGAAACTTGGAATCCTTAAATTTAAACCCAAATTACCCCCACATGCCAAAAATCAGCTCCCTGTGATCTTCATTTGGGCACTTTCTAGAAAATGGACAGAAATCAAAGGGTCACGGACAGGATAAAATTGCATTTACAGGGTCAAATAATGGATGTTCATGCTGAAACTTTAAATCCTCAAATTTAAACCAAAATTATACATGCTTGCCAAAAATCACCTTCCTGTGACCTTTTTTTGGGCACTTTCTAGAAAATGGACAGAAACGTCCACTTAAAGTATCATGGATAGGATAAAAGTGCATTTACAGGGTCAAATAATGGATGTTCATGCTGAAACTTAGAATCCTCAAATTTAAACCCAAATTACTTCCCCTTGCTAAAAATCACCTCCCTGTGACCTTTTATTGGACACTTTCTAGAAAGTGGACAAAAATGTCTACTTGAAGGGTCATACATGTAAGTTTTTTTAGGGATAATTCAAGGGTTAAAAAGTACTTTTCATTTGATTTGGCAACACAAAGTGCTTTAAATAATAAAAACAGATTTAGTACATAAAAGCCTTCACACATTACATTACAAAAACACAAGCTTTCCTGCAATCTCTCACACAGTTGCACAAGCACGCACACACACACACAGAGGAAACCAACACATTTATACCTCTTTTCCCTCCTATTCTAAATGTGAAATAAAGTCCCGAGTTTCTGTCTCTTGAATGAATGTAATTAAAAGGAAATCTGGCTTGACGCTGCTGCGAGGAAACGATATCTTGGGGATCCATCCACATCGGGACCACCCTCATCCGGGCAGCTCAGGGGCCACACCACAGCCAAAAGGCTAGAGGACCCCAGCCGCCTATACCGTGGCGATCGCCACAGAAACGAACGTCCCATAAAAGCAGGCAGAGCCCCCGGCATGGTGGTTCCTCCCGAGGAGAACACTGCAGATAAAAGACTTAATAAGGTAGAAATAAATAAGATAAAGTAAAAGACTAAGAATAAAAGATAGTACAAGGGACATGTCAAATTTATTTATAGAGCACATTTACATAGCCCTTAGGCCCACCAAAGTGCTTAGCGCAAAAACACAGTAAAAATACAATAAAATATAATAAAACAAGAAAAACACAATGCACATTTTAAGGAAGAAATAAAAGACATAGAAGTCAATGGGGGAAGGGGGTGCGAAAAAGGGAGCCTGTACTCAACCATATGCCATGTTTGTAAAAGCGATTAAAGCAATGACAAAGTGCTGCTAGTGCGAATATTCCAGGGCAACGCATTCCACAACACAGGGGCTGCCACAGAAAAAGCCCGGTCACCCTTGGTCTTTAGTTTAGATCTTGGAACCACCAAGGCCATTTCATTCGCTGACCTTAGGGTTCTTGAGGGTTTATAGGGTTGGATAAGGTCAGCTAAATATTGGGGTGCTAATCCATTTAAGGATTTAAAGTCAAATAAAAGAATCTTAAAATTAATCCTCAGTCTGACTGGAAGCCAATGAAGCGATGCGAGCACTGGGGTGATGTGTTCCCACTTTTTTGCTCCAGTCAGAAGACGAGCAGCAGCATTCTGGACAAGCTGGAGACGGTTTAGGGTAGACTGCTCAATTCCAACGTAAAGGGAATTGCAGTAATCCAGACGAGAAGTTATAAAGGCATGAATTACTCTTTCCAGGTCACTGGTGCATAGATATGGTTTAACTTTTACAAGAAGTCTTAGTTGAAAGAAACTTGTCTTGACGACAGAACTAATCTGTTTATTTAATTTAAAGGAGCTATCCATAATCACACCAAGATTCTTAACATGAGATCGGCTATACGATGCAAGGGTGCCTAGAGACCTGGTAAGACCTTTGACCTGATCATCATGACCAAATGGAATCAACTCTGTTTTGTTATTTAATGTCAGGAAATTTGAGGCCATCCATGCCTTAACATCCCTAAGACAGTTTGACATAGACTGGAGGGAGTTTTGACAGTTCTTCTTAATGGGCATGTATACCTGTACGTCATCTGCAAAACAGTGAAAAGAGATCCCATGCTTCCTGAAAATTGATCCCAGTGGAAGCAGGTATAGGGAAAACAGTAGGGGACCCAAGATTGAACCTTGTGGGACCCCGCACGTGAGGGAGGCAGAAGATGAAGAAAACTTGCCCAGATAATTTCAAAGAGAACTGGTAGGTGAGGCTGGTGGAAATGAAGGTGTGAATACCTGCTTCAGTGTCCTTGAAATTGAGAAATAGCTGGAGTTCACTGATGGTGCGGATTGGTGAAAAAACAGCTTTAACTTCTGAATTTACTTGTTTGTCAAACTTGAGTCTGAATCAAAGATTCATCCATCAGGTTTGATGAAGGTTGCCGAGACTACCAGGTATCTGGTTTTTATCAGATGCACCAAAGAAAATCATTTCTGATTTCCGATCGTTGAGTTGAAGGTAGTTGGTTGCCATCCAGGACTTGATTTCACTGTTGCAGTTGTGTATGTTGGTGAGTGAGTCTTGGTTTCTGTTTGTCTGTCAGTCCCAGCCCTTAAAAACATGATGGAATATATTACAGACGTTTGCATCTTTGCCATGCAGTGCTGGTTTTCTCTGTGTTCCTGTTGCTTGGTGACCTTATTCTAATTAAACTCTACCATTAATACAATTTACTGTTTAAATCTTTTTTTCTGTTGGTGTACAAAATGACATTTTTTCTCATGTGTAATTATTTGCAGACTGTTGCATCAGTGGGACAGCAGATGCCGCAGCCTGTTTGCCCTGAAGTCTGAAGGAAAGCCATCAGGATTGGGGCAAAGCACAAGCAGCGAGGATGCCTGAAAAGTGGAGGCTTGAACCAGACGAGCCCAGAGGGCTGTGTTTGATGCCTTCCACACCGGCAGCATCCACATCCGAGCCGGAGCGCGCACAAGACAACAAGGCTCTCGGTAAGACTCATTTATCCATTTAGCTATCTGTCTTACCGATGGCTGGACCGATACTTGGATATTTAATGATCTGGTTGATTTTCTGCTTTTTTGATTAATCTTCCAAACATCCTTTCACTGCAGTCAGTAGAAAAAAACTTTTCCATCCACTAAGCAGATCAGATTCTTTGAGATGATTATAGCCCATAGCGGCCGGCTTAAAACTGGTTCACCAGTTTAGACGGACCATGTTCCACTTGTTCTGACCTCCAGGGAAGACAGAAAAATTAGCAAGGTGTCAGATCTATAGATGATTGCCTAGTTTGAGATGCACGCACACCTGCAAAATAATTCATCCCCTTTCATTAAAGGTGAAATTCTTAATAATGACTCAAATAACCGGAGACTGAATTAAGACATTTTTCATTGAATTGAGTTGAAAAAGTAATAAAAAAACTAACAAAGTGGACTTGGAGCAGTGACAGCAGCTGTGGACAGGTGTAGAAGTCTGACGGAGAGTTCCAGAAAACACCTGATTGTTGTGATGGCCTCAAAGGTTTTTTCAGCTAAATATTAGCAGATGAGCAACTTAGATTAATGCCTCTTTTTTTTTTTTTTTTTTTTTTGCTTATTTTTTTAAATATTTGTCATGATTTTGACAATGTCATGATTTTAGTAAAAATATTTTTATATATTATTACTTTTTTCAGTTTCAGCTCATTTCATTGACAACCGATTATTTTAATCCTGCAGTAGGGCTGGGATGGCATGCATTACTCCCAATTTGATTCTTTCTTTTACGATTTTTTGGGTGTCAATTCTATTTAAATTGTGACTCTCCTGATCATTCGATATTTCAGATTTTTGTGGAGAAAAAAAAAATACTTTACAAAAAAATCTTCTTGCTAGTTTTTTTTTCTTAATTTCAATTAGGAAAACACAACTCTATCCAGACCAACATTCTGCTGCTTCAATGCCTGACAAGACAAGTAAAAAAGATAAATGAAAATAGAGAAAATAAAATAAAATAATTTAACACCAATTTTTGCATTTACTTTAAAAAAGATTAATTTAACAAAAAAATGTATTTTAAAATTGTGGGAAAAAAATCCCGATATTTGATTATTCAATTCGATTTTGTCAAATGTCCTACATGCAAGTACGTCTTGGTTGTTCGTGGTTGTTAACCCACAATGCCCTGTGTTGTATTCCTCCTCCTGAATCTGGTTCACTTGATGACTCTAACTCTCCAACTCCACTTTATTTATATAGCTCTTTAAAAACAACACAGCTGAACAAAATGCTTCACATTAAGGTTAAAGTCATACCAAGATAAAATCAACAAAACAATAAAAGGTTAAGAAACATAAAGAACACATTGTACGTGTCTGTGTATGTGTATATATATATATACACACACACATACAATATACACATGCATACACATATCCACATACACATCAGACAAGATAATAAAAGGCAATTCAGATAAGAAATAAAAGAAAATCACAAAAACCAACATCTCAACCAATAATAAAAGCCAAAAAAAAAGAATGTCTTCAGCAGCGACTTAAAAATCGCTACTGAAGACCATCAAGAGCATTAATTTTTCATGAACATATGTGCATTGCTTCCAAAACATCCATATCACTATCAATCTAGCGCTAAAATATTTTATTTTATTATATTCATTTATCATTAATCATTTATTCATTCGTCTTTTGTTTATTCATTCGTTCATTTTTATTAGTTGATTTATTTGATCATTCCTTTCTGCATTTATGGTTTGAATAAACGCATAGTTTGAATGAGTTTAGTATCTGTTAAAACATGCAAAATAACAAAAGTTGCCAAAACAGAAGGAGCATTGCGTCTGCCCACGTTGCCATCTTGGATCATTGTTTTTAGGAGCTAATGTGTTTTATATTGTTAAATTGAGGGTAACACTCAGGACCAGATTTAATACAGTATACTAGAAAATCAGTGATAGAAAGACATTAAATTGTAGGAGAATAACAAAATCTCATTAGTTTGTAGTCTTGTGATAGAAGTATAACAGTTAATTGTTTTTATTTAAATTATTTTATAATTACATTAATTTATTAGCCATGTTGAATATTTTCAGCAAAACTACAACTTTTACTGTAATGTCAAGTACATGTAAATGATATTCTTCTATACTTTTTAAATGTAGGTCTTGGGTTTGTCGATTGTAATACAAGTAAATCTGATCTGTTATGTATTAATATGTGATGACAGGAACATTTAACGTGTCATTCATAAATAGACACAGTGCATTACTTGGAACTAACATGTGAATATAGTGACTGTTAACTTGTTGATAGTGGAGGAACACAGACGTTACCCCAGAAACGTTTTTACATGTAAATGATATTGCACGTTATAAGCTGCATCCAGTCAGTCTGATGAGTTTGATTCCAACGTGAAAACATCTGAGCAGTGATGTGTTTAACGACAGCACGTCAGAAATATTCAACATATTCACGTCTCATCGCCACCATCTCCATAAAGTGTTAAATAAAAAACCTACAGAAACAGCATATTCTCCGAGCTCATGTACCGATCCGCACACGCGGCTGGAACAGACACGGAGCTGCAGGATGAGCGGCGTCTTTGTCAGGCTTAAGGCCCATTTATGCTCGACGCAGATGATGGATACGCAGACACATGAAAGGTTTCGTCCGTCTTCTGCGTCAATTATGTGCATATTTGGTGCGTTTTCAGGCTCCTTGTGCATCCGTCACTCGACGCAGACGACGGAGTAATATCACCGGAAACCGCAGTGTCAGTGTTGAGCATAGTGCAGCAGAAACAAACCAGAGAAAAAGAAGAAGAGTAATGGGAAGCAGAAAACCGTAGAAGAAGAATGAAGACAAGAATGAAAACATTAAAAGTTGCACAAGCTTTTGAAATAAGGCTTTACAAGTGTTCAGGGAGTGTTGGTGGTTAAAAACAACTTTATAGCAGCGCATTAGAGCCGCCAACTGATGTCTGAAACCCACGTGTCACGTAGTTAACAATGAACTCAGCACTGCCCCCTAGCGAAGCTTAGCTGTAGCAACATAAACGACGCATGGAAGTATGAAAACAGCGACGCATGAAGACGTTTGGAATGGACGCCCCTTTTTACGTCCATCAGGGAGCATAAATGGGCCTTTACTGTAAACAGTTAGCTAACCACAGGAACCATACAGTAAAAGCCGACTCTGCTTTTGAAATTCCGCAGGATCATCTGTGGCTACATCCCGTAACGTGTTGCTAGCTCTTATTTTGATTAAATAAAGGAGATCCGGATAATGTTCACAGGATGAATATTAACTTTTTCCCTCTGGTCCTATTTAACTTTAGTGGAGTAATCATTCGCAAAACCGTGTCGCGCTACATGTTACGTGTAGCAGGTAGGTCCAGGTGTGTCCCCTGGGCATGCATGTCATAGTGAGTGTGTGGTGTCTTTTAAACTTCAGGTAAGAGGGAGTTTATTACATTTTCTGTAACATTACCTTCACTCATCATGAGCGCTCCTCTCCCCAGTCTCCAGCTTAGCTGCTGCATCTAGAAGCGTGAGTGCTGATTGGCTGAACAGTCCCTGCCAGCCAATCAGTGAAGGCTGTAGGCGGGACATTGTTACTCAGACCAGAGTGCTGCCTTCAGGCAGAGAGAGGCTGCTTGTGAGAGCTGAAGGAGCATTTTAATATAAACTTGTTTTATCATCTATCGTTGGGAAAAACGGCCAATACCCATTATTATAAATTTGCCCAATATCGGACGAAATTATCGGCCATGCCGATTATTGGCCGATCCCTAGTTTTTATTCTTCATATTCATTTCTCATGGGGTTGACCTGAGGTGACAGTGGTTTGAAAAAAACTTCAAGTTTATAAACTAATGATGCCATCTGTTTGTACTCAGAATTCAGAATTTCCGACTTTTAAGTGGGAAGTTTCAACTGGAACGGCCTTTTAAAGTCGGATTTCCGACTGGGAAGTTGGAAGGACCCTCACATCCCCGACTTCACGTTTAAAGATGGCTGCGTCCATTGTTTATAGTGTAGCAGCTCCTGTAATATCACGTTTATTTGACTTCTGACCAGTCTTTGTTGTATTAAATCAGCTGTAAACAAAGTATTGTTGGATATAAATGTAGGAAGATGCTGCTGTAGTGTACTGTAATTCACATTTTTCATGAACTACAACGCCGCTGTCAGCTGTGACGAGATCCAAAACCAGCAAATAGATATGCTGCTTTTCCCAAAGGCACTTTTCGTTTAAAATGGGTGTTTCCTTTAGGCTGATGTTGTTAAACAGCGGATGCAGCTTAGAAACAACCTTTGCAGGTTTGTTATAAATGCCTTGCTGATTTAAAACACCTTACTATTTTTCCCAGTTGTGAACTGGAATTCTTTTAACTCCGGCGTGATGTCTTAGGGACAGGTGTCTCAGGTGGTAGGGCAGGTAGTTCAGTGATGTGAATGGTGATTTTGAGGGTGGTTCGAATCCCGCCACAGCCACCTCAGTCTTCTGTCGTGTCCTTGGGCAAGACACCTTACCCTCATTGCCTCCAGTGATGCACCGCTGCTAAAACTCAATCGTAAGTCCCTTTGGATAAAAGCGTCAGCTAAATGACTGTAATGTAATGTCTTTCCCCAGTTCCAAGCAAATGGAAAGCACCATAACCTCAAAGATCAGCTGAAACTGTTTGCAACAGCTCATAGCTCTGTTCTGTTCTGAACTTTTTTATTATTGTCTTTATTTTCCCAGAAAAACTTCACAGACCTCCTTTTGGACTTTAAATTGCATTAAGACTGCAGATGATTGAATAATGAATCCGAATAAAGCTGCAATTGTTGCTCCTGTCTTTCAGTGTTGCCGGATGACGTCCAGCAGCTGGTGGTGATGAAAGAAGAGGTTCCTTGGAGCTCCGGTCTGGACGAGCAGGACCCTGAATCCTTCCACGTTAAGGAGGAAGAGGAAGAACTCTGGATCAGTCAGGAGGAAGAGCGGCTCGATAAACAGACGGAGACCAATGCCAGCAGCTTTTCACTGGGTATTGTCACTGTGAAGACTGAAGATGATGAAGAGGAACCTCAGTTCTCACGCCTTTATCAGATCAAAAGTGAGGACGGCAGAGAGGCCGAAGCTCCAAGCTGCAGCTGGGATAAACAACTGAAAACAGAGACTGATGGAGGCGGCTCCCAAGGATCAGAACCCGCCAGAAACCTACATCGCCACGTTCAAACTAACACAAATCAGAAAGCTTCGGACATTTTTGAGACTGAAGTTAGCATAGATGAGAATCATAATGATGAAGATGAAGATGTTTGGCAGGAACCTTTATCAAATTCTGAGTCAGACACAGACGGCAGCAACACCAGTTGGAAGGCGAGCGTGGCGCAGCCTAAAAATTCCAGAAAGTCTTTACACTGCTCCGACTGTGGTCAGCGGTTTCTCAACAAGCCTTCTCTTCTGAGACACAGCAGCTCATGTGCATCAGGAAAAAGCTTCCCCAGCCGTTCACGTCAGGACAAGCACGAAGCAGATTCACAAACTGTGATCCACTCAGAAGAGAAATCGTTAAATTGTTATTTTTGCGATAAACAATTTATTCGAAAGACGGATCTTAAGATCCACTTGAGAGTTCACACCGGTGAGAAACCGTTCGGCTGTGACGTCTGCGGAAAAAGGTTTAACCAAAGTGGACCCCTAAAGAAGCACATGAGGGTCCACACGGGGGAAAAGCCCTATGGCTGCGAGGTCTGCGGGAAAAGATTCAAACAGGGGACGCATCTTAAAACGCACATGATTGTCCACACGGGAGAGGAACCGTTCGCCTGCGACGTCTGCGGGCAGAAGTTTAAGAAAAAGACGACTCTTAAGGGACACATGAGCGTCCACACAGGCGAAGAGCCATACGCGTGTGAGGTTTGTGAAAAAAAATTCAAGCATAAGACAAATATGAAGAGACACATGAGAATCCACACAGGCGAGAAGCCTTTTTGTTGTGAGGTTTGCGGGCAAAAGTTCGTCCAAGAGACACACCTGAAGGACCACATGAGGGTCCACACGGGCGAGAAGCCGTTCGGGTGCGAAGTCTGCGGCAGGAGATTTAAGCAGAAGGTCATTCTTAAAAAGCACATGGCCACGCACACGGGGGAAAAACGGTACGGCTGTGAAATATGCGGACAGAGATTCAACGAGAAGACAAACCTAACCAAACACATGAGGATCCACACCGGGGAAAAACCGTTCAGCTGCGACATCTGCGGGCAGAGGTTTAACCGGAGCACGAATCTTAAGAGGCACATTAGAATCCACACGGGCGAAAGACCCTTTTCTTGTTACGTGTGCGGGCAAACGTTCATGCAAGAGACAAACCTGAAATCACACATGAGAATTCACACCGGGGAGAAGCCGTTCGAGTGCGAGGTGTGTGGCAGTAGATTCAAACACAAAATAAACCTGAAAGCGCACATGATCACTCACACGGGCGAAAAGCCGTTCAGCTGCGAACTGTGTGGGCAGAGGTTTAACGTCAAGACTAATCTCACGAAACACAAGAGGATCCACACCGGAGAGAAACCGTTCGGCTGCGACATCTGTCAGCAAAGGTTTAACTGGAAAACGAACCTGCGGAAGCACATGTTTGTCCACACGGGGGAGAAGCCGTTCAGCTGCGAAGTGTGCGGGCAGAAGTTTAGCCAGAACGCCACGCTGAAGAAGCACACGAGAATCCACACGGGCGAGAAACCGTTTGGATGCGACGTTTGCGGTAAAAGGTTTAATCAGAAGTCAAACCTTAACGTCCACATGAACATCCACGCGGGCAAAATGGCGGTTGTACTGTAAATGAGGAGGTAAAAGCAACCCAGTTGGAGTTGTGGAGCTGCAAATGCAAGACGATGTACAGGTACTACTCGGAAAATTTTAATATGCTGGAAAAGATGTTTTATTCAGGCAATTCATCAAATGTTCTGGAAAAACCAGAACATTTTATGTACTAAGATGCAAGATATTACCTTCAGAGGCCTGACATTTTGTATTGAAAATCAATTTTCTGAGTTTTTTAATTTGAGATTTTTTGAAGGTGCAAATCCTGATCAGCAAAATCTAAACAAATAAAAGCAGAAATATATAGAATATGCAGAATATTTGTCTATTTCTGTACATTTCATCTTTGAAGTTAAAGTGATATTGTGTAACTTTTGGCTGAAAATGTAACTTCCCACACGGCTCAGTGGTAACATGAAGCACTTTCCATCCTGCTGTGAAATCGTGCTGCAGACAGTCTGACCAGCTGATGGGGATTCATTTGGATTCAGGAATTTTTCAAAGGATTTTCCGACATTGAAGGATCGGGTCCTACCAGAGGAGGGATGTGACTGATGCTTCTAGTTATATATCATCCATTTATCTCGTGGTTGCTATGGAAACATCTGCATTAGCCTGTAGCTAATTACAACGTATGAAACCATCAAACTAAAGCAGCCAGTTACCAGTTCTGCTGGAGGTTTTCCTTCCTGTTAAAAGGGAGTTTTTCTCCCCACCGTCGCCTGAAGCAGCTCAGAAGGGGATTGATGGAAGACTCTTCTACATGCAGTCTGTTGGTTTCCTTACATCGGCTATTTGTTATTAATTGGCTAGTATGTATGTATATATGAATGTATGACAGTCAGATTACTTACACTGATTGTCAGTGAAGCGCCTTGAGATGACTTTGTTATGAATTGGCGCTATACAAATAAAGTTGAATTGAATTGAATTAATCATGATGTTACTAATTTGATATTTACATGAATGATAGGAAATTATTTATTGCATGAAAACCTGCATTACTGCTGCAGAAAGGTTAAGAGTCACGTTAGCTTTGGTCTGTAGCTGCTTAAACATATTAGCTTTGGTCTTTGGCTGATTAGCTTCATCTAGCTACATTTAGACAGACATATCCTGCAACATTCTGCAGCTCATCAGGACTTATTGTTGTTGTTCTGAATAAACGCTGCTGGAACACGTGGAAAAGTAAATCGCTGCAGGTCATATGATCACATTAGTGGCGTATCCACTACCGTGAAGTTACAATGTCTGGTTTCTGAAGAGCGCAGCCACTTCGGAGCGCTAACACTCATCAAACACTGTGTATAGACCCCATTACTCATTACTCAGACTCCATCATTACTCACATTAGGCTGATGTTTGGGGCCAAAGTTTAAGGTGAAGCAATGCCACACTTTTTCTAGATATTCTAATTTTCCAAATAGAACCTATAACGGCTTCAAAGATGAAATGTACACAAATAGAAAAATAGTAGCAAACCAATATATTTCAGCTTTTATTTATCTAGAGTTTGCTGATCAAGAGTGCAGCTTCAGAAAACCTAAAAAAACTAAGATAATTAAAATATTGTTTGAAATCGATAACAAATGGGTTTTAAGTATAAAATGTCAGCCCTCTTGAAATAAAATCTTGCATCTGTACTTAGCACATAAGATGTACTGGTTTCACCTTTTATGCTGAATTGCTCGAATAAAACAACTTTTCCAGCATATTCTAATTTCCCCTCTAGTAATTGTACAGATGAACAACATTATGATTTATTTTTAATTTTAAAAAATCAAGCTGAGATCATGTTTGATGAAAAATTCTCTTCAGTAATTCGAAACGAGTAACAAAGTAAACAAAACCTAAGTGAATTGTTTTCTAAAAGCTTCTTCGAGGCTACATGAGGAAGTGCAAGTATACAAGCCGAATTCAGAATTCCATATCTGCAAGTAAAGAAGCATTCTCAAATGTGAATTAATATTTTTATGTGTTTGTATATGTTTTAATAATTGGAGGGACATTTGAAGCTATGCCTTATGTAAGAACCATTTTTTGTATTAAGTTTGCTGAAACTCATAACTGGTCAATCAATGAACTTCTGTGTATGTGAAGCTGTGCATTATTAGCATCTGTAATATTCACAGAATATTTTTCAACCCAATAAATAATAAACATTTTCTGTTATTTTTTATGCACTTGGTATTAAAAGCTAAAAATAAATCCATGAGCTATTAGTTCTTTAGTAATTTACAGTTTCTTCTCCAAGTCAACAGTTTGCACCGACTGTGAGTATTTGTTTAATGATTAAACTAATCATGACTGATAACATTTGCATTATAATTTGGCATTCTGTGTCTTAATTTATTTTTGTTGCAGTTTGTGAATGCACAAAATTAGAATTATTGTAATAAAATGTGCTTACAGACTTCAGCTAAACCAGCTGTGTCTTGGTAAGTGGGGAAATTTACCTTCAGAAATTCCTGTCCTGTTTTTTTTTAACAGTATATTTATTGTTTTTTGCAAGATAGAATCAAACATATGCAAATACACCAAACTGGTGAACAACCCCCTACCCCCACCCTCAACCTCCAAGATTAAGGATTAATGACTAACAAGGAAATGAAAAAACAAACAAAAATAAATAAATTAAAAAT
>JAVQJG010086305.1:0-16516 GCA_036024015.1 Craterocephalus amniculus | reverse complement strand
CACACACACACACACACACACACACACACACACACACACACACACACACACACGTACAGTACACTCACGCAGCACTTAAAATGGACACAGACAGCTATAGAGTAAAAGGAACCTAATTTCAAAATGGAAAAGAAACCATATCACAGCAGTAAAATGTCAAGTCGCTATGGTTATATAACCGTTTCACCACACCATCGACGAATCGCAGTAAGAAATGCTGATAAAAGAAGCTCACAAATTGTGCTAATTGTCTTAGAGTTGTTATAATCAACACCTACAGTGAAAAGTGTCATTAACAGCTGTACATCTTTTCCTTGCTGGTCTCTGTTCCTAATTTGTGAAACTCTGCAGGAAAATGACACGTGGAAGGAAAAGTTGATGTGACACCTACAGGAGGCAGTTTCAGCTGTTAAGCATTAATGCAAAACTTTGACTTCGGTAAAATAACAAAGAGCTGCAAGACAGCTGTAAAGAAAATTATTTAAAAAATGCAAAGAAAAGCTTCTGAATCCACTTGCTATCTTTAATCAGATGGCAGCTTTTCTTCATTACTGGTTAAATGATGTTAGCTGTAGAGTTGAAGTAGAAAACAAATATCAGAGAAAGCCAGATTACACTTTCTCAGCAGTGCATGGACACGTGTGGTTTAAATTACAGCATAGGTAGGGCCTTAGGGGTCATCGGGCCAATTCTTGGCTGTAAAATAAACTCATTAAATGAATTAGCCTGCTGTTTGGTTTTGTTCTTGTTTTCCTTGCTCCTCATAGGAGGCAAACTTTTTTATACAAGTTCACTAAGCTTTTATTGCTGACTTTTGTATATAAATAACACAGTATGTTTTTCAGACATATAATTAAAGTCTGATTTTTGAAAGAATCATAAAGTTATGAAAGGTCGAGTGTGTTTGCAGAAAAATTTTAAAAAATATCTTCAAATGTAAGTCAATTCTAGTTGGATGTAATTTAAGCCAGTTGATTGTTTCAGTCAATTCTCTCTCTCTCTCTGTCTCTCTCTCATTTCAGTGGCAACAGTTGTTGCGAGTTGTTCTAGCTGGTTTCCACGCTGCTAACTGGACGGCCCATTAGCAGGGAAGTCTGACGTCTGACATGAAATGAATTAGAACAACTGAAGCTGGGTTTATACAGCGTCAGGTCTACCCCACAAAGCTGACGCAGAGGCTGTGTTTATACTCGAGTGCAGGGTGAGGCACATGTTGTCGTTTCTTTTCGGGATTTGCAGGCAGCGGTAGGCTGGTACTGGCTGATAAACTCCTAAATGCATAGATTTTTCAATGATGCAACATGCAAGTTTACTATTTAAAATTCCATTTACTGATCAGTCTTTAAGGGCTGTTGTTAGCCGATAGAGATGAACTCTACAGTCTGATCATTTTCCACATGAGTCCTGTTGGTGTCTCAGTGGATTTTGTGCAGCAAATCTACAATGTGGTGGGAGAGTCATCTGAGCTGAAAAAACTCCCTTCTATGGCATCTTTTTTGACTACATTTAATTGTTTGTGGTATTAAATGCATTCAAATATTTGGAAACAAGTAATCAAAGTCTGGCCAATCACAAGGGAGTGTTTCTGTGTAGCCGGGTGCACAGCAAGTCTGGGAGAGGTGGGTGTTTAGCCTCTGCGGACCTATAGAGAGCCTAGGGCGGCGACGCCTTAACCCTTCTGATGCAGACGATAAACCAGCTTTTAAAAGACAGTCAGAGCAGCGTCTCTTCAGCCTTATGAGGAAGGCAAAAGGAAGTAGCCGGAAAATGTCAAAGTAAAGAAGAAACATGATTCTTTGCTGTCTTATCAAATGAAAGCTGGTGTAATGCATAAACCAGAGTGTGAATACTTCAAAAGGAGCAATGAAAGTGACCAATGCTGCTCTGTAAAAAATAAAAATAAAAATATTCAATTTCAAAAAGAATTTGTATAAAAACTTCTCAATCAATCAATCAATCAATATTGATACAGCACCTTTCAGACAAGTTTGCAACTCTGAGTGTTTGACAGAAATAAAAACAAGCCACATAATATCTCACATTAAAAATTTGGATGCTGATTCAGATTTTAAATTTGAGAAACAGGATTGTTCAGTAAGAGATTATCTCTTGGAAGTGAAAGCTTTTATTTAGGGTTAAAGGTCTCTCTCCTGTACTCATGCTTGACTCTGTTCTTAGGATAGATTTTAAAGTTCTTTCAGTGACCTATCAGTCTCTTAGTGGGTCGGCAGCTGTGTATTTGTCTGAGCGCCTTCATTCGGACCTGAGAATTATCTGTTTTTAGTTTTCCCAGGGTCGATGGCTGGTAAAAAGAAGCGATCGAGCATTTTCAGTTGTGGCCTGTTAACTGTGGAACTGTGGCCTCTACGTTAGACAGCCTCCGACTCTTGCTCTCACAACTTAACATATTTATATTTGCTAGCTTTCAATTCAGTATGAGTTTAATCTTCATTTTCTGTTGCTTTAAATGTTATTTATTTTATTTATTTTTTGTTACTTGTTTACTTTTGATGTCCAACACTTGGGCCAAAGTCACTTGTTATTAAATGTGTTTTTTTAAATCAAATTTAACTTGAGAAAGTGAACTCAAGGACCACAAAGAAAACAAAACAAAAAGGCTCTTTTTTCAGACGTTATTTTATGAAACACTTAACAAATTAAAACACATCAAAGAATCAGATACCTTTCTTTCCACAACGAAAATCTGAGTCTGTGACTCAACTAACGGTTCTCCCTGCTCTGAGAATTTCAGCTAAGAGATTATCCCAAAGCAAATTTCCTCTGAACACCCCGCAGCTCCACATAATAAGCTGAGCTATCAGGATGTGCTGCTGCAGTCATGCATGCACTTGAAGCTAACACTAACAGTATGACAGCCAAACTTGCCAAACCAGTGATAGCTTAACCTGCTAATAGCCTAGTTTTCATTACAACAATAGCATGCTAAAGATATTTTAAAAATTTACCTGCTTTTTCAGGTAACTTAAGGACACACACACATGACCAAAACACGGAGAAAAAGGAAGAAAAAGACACTAAAATGGAACAACTTTTAAGTTGTGTAGTCTTACTGTTCCAGATGTTTCTGCATATTAGCTTGTGCATGTATCATACAACAGCCCATAAATGTTCCTATTACCAGTCAGCTCATCGGTTACATGATGTCCCAGGAATTTAACCTCATCACACACCTCAAATACAATAACACACAGAGAAATCAGGAAGTCAGGACAGTTCACAACCTTCCAAACTTCTTTCAGTCGCATAAATTTTCTTTGCATTGTAATTGATATAAAAGTCTCTGCTATACTGAGACAAAACCCTCAGAGTTTTTTTCCGTCCGGCTTACAGCAATAACTGAGTAAGGGCTGCATGGCAGTGTGGTGTTTGTATATTGTATATTTTCTTTGTGCACACGTGGTTCTATCTCTGAGTAAAAAGGTTAAACATTTCTCAGTTCTCCCTAGGAGTGACTGTGAGCACGGCTGTCTGTCCGGTAGGTGCCAAACCTCATCTGAGAGCAGCTGGGAAAGGCTCCCATGATCCTGTACTGGGATAAGCAGCTATAACTGATGGATGGATGGTCTGTAGAAATCATGTGATTGACGACGGTGTTACCAATCATACAGTCTATTCCAAAACATTCTGCAACTTAGATAAACCATCCCTATTTAAGCGTAAAAGGAAACAACATACCGTACCTCTCAAACTCCTTTACATGTTAAAAAGACCAGAGTGAGTTCCAGCATTTCACTGATGACAAACTTTTCACTGGAGAATAAGGGACTTCTCTGTTTCAACATTTTGTGATTAAACCAATCAAATGTTATAAAAAACGAAAGACAGAAAAATCTGGAACTATTGTCTTTTAAAAAGCACAAATAACACAAACGTAAAGCAAGTCCATATTTGTTTTTCCTCTCTAGTTTGAAACTGGTGCAAGTTGCAGTGACAGATGGATAACTGTGGCTGGGGTTGCACCCGGCACAGCAACAGCACAGACTTTTGGTTTAAGAGGTTTATTTTGTCGTATGGCAAAAAGACCAGCCAACCTGGCACTCTGCTTCCAGCTCTGTGCCTTCCACCCGCAGCCTCAGCACCCTACTGCAGATAAAGACAGATTATAATTAGACATGCGGTAAAACTGCACCAGTCTGCCTCACCTGCCGCTGCTTTAACCCTCCTCCCCAACGCTGAGCCCCAAAACTAACCAGCTTTATGTAAACTGATAAACCAACAAGTAGTTACTCCCTTCACCAAAAGTTTCCTTTTGCTAGCGTCTCTGCTCGCTACAGCTTTTGATATGGCTTAACACAACGCCATCCAACGAGGACATGGGGTAAAATACAGAAAGATAATAAAACCCTCCAAACACTCACTGTACCCCTCTGAGACCTTTCATCCTCACACGGGAACATCACATATTTGGTCTTTGCGCCATCTTACTAAATTCTGTGTAAACGGAACCTGTAAAGACTTTAACTGCAATTTGGTGGTGTCAGAAGAGATTGCGTTTTTCAGTTTAAGATTACTTTTATTTCTACATCATATATAATAGAATATGCATGATCATAAAAAATGAGGATAACCCAAAATCATACACTTCTGTTCATTAGTCCCTCCTAAACCCCAATAACTAGAATAAGTCTCTAATATAAGTCAAAATTAAGCTCAGGATGTCAGGAGGTGAAATAACAATATTAAGGAGTATGTGCAACAATATAACATTTACTTCTGTCCAGAATTGTGTTCTTGGATTGATGATGTAACTCTGATCCAGGTCCCTTACATTCTCGGTGGGATTAATGCCTGACCTGCGTGGCGGCCAGTCTACGCAAGAAAACAACGTCTCTTGCTCCCTGAACGACGCTTTCATAGCTAATCCTCTGCTCAAAACCAAGTGTGATATTCAGGCTTCGCTTCGTGGAGCAGCACCTCTGTACTACTTCTGTAGATGCAATTTCACCGAGTAAATAAACAAGTCAACTATCCCTCTGCCAATCTGCCATTACAACTTGCAAATTGATCTGCTTCTGTGATGTAAACAAACTGCCCGCCACGCTGCGCTCTCCCAAAGCGCAACGTATAAGTTCTGCTCTCAAATCACAAAGCCTTTAGCACACTGAGCGCCCCCCCCCACCGCCTCTTTAGTGCCATGAGGGATTCACCCGTTCCTCCTGAGACGAGTGCTGAAACCAACAAATAAACAGCCTTCAGACGTTTACATATGAAGCGTGGCGCTGCTGAAGGCCTCCAGAGAGTAAGCAGTGAGCTCATTTGGAGTGTCAATGAAAAAGGCAGCCTGGGTTGATGAAGACTAAGAGGAAAATACTCCAGATGCCGACATACGTATACTAAACCTAAGAAGCCATTTCCATAATTTTAATTTTTATGTCCTGGAGTTACAATATGTGACGCTTGATTCTAATCTTGTTTTAAAAAAGCATTTTCAAGCTAAATTTCCCCATATTTACGTTTGACAAGTTGATATGAGATGTGAAATTTCAAATGCAATGTGAAGTATTGTTTGATGAATTTGGATTGACATTGGGGCTACATTTCAAACTCCCAAAACAAGATTGTTTGTTTCAAAGCTGTTGAAACTTTATTAATCCCTTTCTGAACAGCTGAACAGTTGCTTAAAATGATCTGCTTCCTGACTTAAGACCTGTGTAAACACTAAGACAACTAAAAGGTTTGGCTTACATTTAAACTGAATATCAGCACAATACTATCTGCTGTATTTTTATTCAAGCATTTCCTCTCCTCTTTCCTTTCCTCCAGTATCCCTCCTTACTTCCTTCTGTCACCTGAAACTGCAGCTCACAGATCCATGTGACGCCTCAGGTAACAGCTTTGCTACAGTAGCATCGCTGTCTAATGAGCAAAGCCAGCTTGTTGACAAAGAAAATGACAGCTGGTGTGATTACAGAAATCTAGGACTTGACCAAAATGTCATTTGAGGGGAAATGATCTGGGGAAAAGATAAACTGAATTGCTCCACTAAAAAGAGGGAGATACCAGTCTCAGATACATCACCAAGGTGATTGAAAATCTGTGACGTTAATTGTATAATAATAGTAACTATGTTAGAAAGTTGTGCTATTTTAAATCCATAAACAATGACAGAGAGATAAGAGTTGTACATTTGCAGAGGTTTATTCATTTTTAACAGACTTACATAAGACAGCATGATCCCAAATCCCCACGGCAGGGCAAGAGGCAGGATGGATGTCTCCATCACTGCTGTATGAAGGATTATCAGCCTTCGTTTATCCAGGACATCATACCTGATTCCCTGAGTACTCGCCTTACAGTCCTGATGGCTACGCAGCAAAACTGTGTACAGCAGATTTATTACAAGCTAATATAAAAAAAAAACAATTATTGTTAAAAATATTTCTAAAATATTTCTAAAATTGGAATGATCCCACGGTACCCATCATGACTTCCTCCACAGAAACAACCATAGTGTAACATTAACCCCACATAAGAGACGTACATGATCAGCAACAATACTCAGGTAGCCTCCGGTTTTTATCTGTGCACAACTTTAGATGAATGTGCATTCATGTGTACTTGTGTGCACTAGTGTGAACTGAAAGTTATCTCATCACACACACCTGCTGTGGTCCTCTGCTGTGCTCTAACCCTAACCCTAGTTAACCCTAGCCGTACATATTGTACTTTCAGAGATGATATTCTTTCTACCGTGGTTGGAAGCAGTGCTTATGTGACTTCCTGTTGCCTTTCTATTATCTCTAACCAGTCTGCCCTTTCTCCTCTGACCTCTGACATCAACAAGACATTTTGATCCAACTCCAGGACACTGCTCCCTGTGTGTGTGAAAGTCCCAGTCTTTCTAAAATACTCAGTTAAACAGTTAATCAAGTTAAGCAAACAGTTAACCAGCTGTACCCAATGAAGTAAGTGTATCTAAAACTTCCTGCCGTGCCATGATGCCACTTTTACAAGCTTTGTGAAGGACCCGCTGTAGCTGGTGGTGTTGAACACCACGGTGACTGTTTTCCTGCGGTGCCTCCACAGCTTCTCTTGGGTGGCTGCCATGTTCACAGTTCATCAGATTGATCTATGTTACTGTGAAATTTGCAGTGTAAAATTGAAAATATTTCTTAACCTCATTTCAGATGACTTTTCTCTTGATTTTCATCTTAGGATGACGTAAGTCGCTACTTTCCTCCATTTTACCTAGCAAACATTTTATTAGCCTACTGTACTGGGGGGCTATCTTAGAGCACCCCCTGCTGTGTCACAGAAACATACATAAACTTTATGCTGTAAATTCACTTGAGACTTACATCTGTACAGCTTTTGGTCTTAAGTACTGATGGAGTCCAACTTTTTCATTCTAAAGGGTTTTTGCCAAACTTTTTTTTTCTTATTCGTTATTACTCAGACTTGGAAGAAATGCTCCAAACAAAATATGTAGTATCCCTTAGTTTGGAAAAGGTAAAAAATGGGTCTGTTGTGTTCTTATAAATTGTGTTTTAATGTCAAGACACACTTTGATGATTATTTTGTTTTTCTCAAGTTTCCAGAGTCCCGATGGTTCCCACATGCTAACTTTAGCTTGTACTCAAACTAGAAGCTGCAAACCACAAGAGTAGCTATTTCATTTCTGTCTGTGAACACTCTCCCCCACCTCAAACACACAACATGGCTGACATTCTCTCCTAAAGTGCCCACCTGATTCCCCTGTTCCCTCTCTTAATCCCAGTCAAATCCTGCCATTACAGAAAAAAGTCCAAGCCTCCAATCTATCCCTCCAATATCTCCCTTGATTTGCAGCAATCTTTCTCCCTCCACTCTTTCTCTCTGACTTGTTCCATCATTTTCTGGTTGGCAAAAAATATATGACAATAAAATCCCAAACACTGGCTAGAGCAAGGGCTTGCCCAAAGGTGACCCTGAAGCGATCATCAGCTTCTATCCTGAACCCCACCCACCCGCCCCGATGGCTCAGACACAGCGGCTGCTGCTTACATTCTCCTCTCACACCAAATAATCTGAAACCTGCGTCAATTCATCTAAATCAGAGGCCCAGCATCACACACACACACACACACACACACGTGCACAAACACACTCATACAAAGTCACTCAGGCAAAAATTTCAATAATCATTTCAGAATGGTATGATTGGATACGTTCCCATGGAGAGATGAGGGAAAAGCAAACAAGTGAGAGATGGAAATGGAAAGCGAGGAGGTGAGACTGCGAACCTGTGTAGATGAAGGGATCTAACGACTTTGCTTCCATCTCATTTGCAGATCCTATTCCTCTCAGTCTAGATTACATGGCTATCCCCATGGCTTATCAGCCGAGCCTTTCTTATGTGCTTTGCCTCAGCGTATGCTCGGTGAGACCAGGAGACGGATCTGTTTTTAACAAAGAGATGATCTCTGCACTCAAATCACATCAGATAACTGATGCTCAGGACAGAACATGTGTTTCACCTGCATGAGAAACATCAACCAAAACAGAAATTAAAACTTGCAAAATCTAAGTTTTTGTTTGCACAACATTTCTGTCAAGTCTGGGTTATATACAACTTTTACATTATAATTAGACAACAGATACATTTCCTCCAGATGCAAAAGAAAATACTTTCGGCAAATAAAAGAGAGGACTGTGTGTAAAAATTGATTTAGTTTTATTTACATGGTGACACAAATTCACAACAAAAGTCATCTCAGGGCACCTTTACAGATACACCCCATTCCAATTATTACCCATCTGTCCATTTTCTATACCTACTTAATCAGATTCGAGGTTGCAGGAATGTTGGAGGCTAACCCAGCTGTTACAAAAACCCTACATGCTCACTAGAGCCACCCAGCCAACATGCATGGTGTTTGACTGCAGGATGAAGCTGAGTGTAGCCCCACACATGCACGGAGAAGAACATTGCAACTTCCCACAGATAGGCCACAGATTCAAACGCTTCTTGCTAAAAGGTGGCATTGCTAAATAACTAGGGCCCTGTTGTGCATTAATAATGTTCCACATCCGTCACTTTGTTCTAATTATTTTCATATGAAGCTTCTTCATAAAAAGCTGCTTTGGTAAGGAAACCTTTTCACTGCAGTCCCCAGTGCTGAGCCTGCAGCGGCTAGGAGGGAGACAGTAAATATATCCATGAGGTGTTCATTATGCAACTTTACTCATGCACTGGTTGTGTTCAGTTTTAGGATAAAAAGATTGTTGAGTAATGATGCGGCTCATCCAAAAATGACCCTGAAATATACCTCTTTACTACATTTACCAGGTGCACTGAAAGCTGATCGGAAAACCTACTGCATTGTTAAGTGCAGTCCTGTCACATAGCGGAGACACTGACTGAATCTGGCTTTGGGAGGGAGCTGCGTTTGATTGAGCTTCACTTGATCTTTGGTCATACATTTTCCTCATAGTACAAGAGCAGGGCTGTTTGTTTCTTACAGAGGAAATACATCATGGACATTTTGGTTATAGACATCTGTTTCCCTGCTCCAACACCTGGAGTGGGTAATCATCTAAACCTCATCTAAAGGATGAGGACCAAGGCCAAGGTCTGAGCACAGGACAACAGATTTAAACTATTCCTGCATTTCCACAACCCCATAGAATTATACAAAACCGAAATATTACAATAAAAATACGTTAATGGAAACACCTACATTTCAAAAAACCTCTCACATATTGCAAAAAAAATTCACGCTCTCGTGCAGTGGTTTTGAAGTCAAAAAGTTACGTCATGTGACTTTAAGAACAGAGAATTTTGGAGCCAGTACCCAGTGGTCATTAGTGGTAATGCAATTGAAGATACTTGAACACTGGCTTTACGTCTGATACAAAGTAATGGTTTGTTCCAATATTTAACAGGCATCTCATAGAGCATATACAGTATTGCCAATAAACTCGTGTAATGCAATAAGTGGCCTAATAATGTTTTAAACTCCATGTTTTATTGTATATATACTTTTTTTATGACAGCAGGAGGCTGATTTGATATTACATTTGTTCCAAGAATCAATACATCGACAGACCCAAGTCCCTTTTCTAGAGGACTAGTGATCAACCAGCCATTTATCAATGTTGGAGTCTGGTTATTCTGTTTATAGTCAAGGATGTTTACCAGACCTCTGCAATAAACAGAATGTTCCTTTAATGTAGAGGATATTGCTACAAAATGTCAACTTCAGTGCAGTTCAGACTTTGCAACGAGGCAGGAAGCCTATCTGCCCTTTGGCTTTCACCTGCCTATTAAGGTGGAACACATTGGCTAGATAGGTTTTTTCTGTGTGTGTGTGTGTGTGTGTGTGTGTGTGTGTGTCTGTGCATGCGAGGGAAAGTGTGTGTAAGATTTGCAGCATAGAATAACTGAATAGGACACACACACAAATGGGTGGGCTGGTGCTGGCGAGCCTTATCACTATGCCACAAAGTGGGAAGATTAGATTACTCACTTCCCTAAACCTCTAACTTGGTTACCATAGCAATAGCAGTGTGACTGGGACAGCAGCTTGCGACTGTGGAGGCTGGTGGATGGAACAAGCACCGTGGGAGCCAGAGGTCAGCCTTCCACTTCAGCCCACCTCTCCATTCTATTCTATTCTATTCTATTCTATTCTATTCTATTCTATTCTATTCTATTCTATTCTATTCTATTCTATTCTATTCTATTCTAATCTATCCATTAGTTGAACATTGATTGTTCTCACTGTTGTTTAAAATTCCCTGGAATTTGCTGAATCTGAGCAAACGCTTTGATTGGATTTGTGGCTCTACAACATTTGGAGAGTCGATAAAATAATAAAGTGTTCGGTGCTACTTCATACAGCTATTTTTGTGCATTGCTGCATACCAACTAAGAAAGATCAATTGATATTGAATTCATAATGAGCCATATTGAAGCCCTGGCCTTAATTCAAACTAATGAAGTGCTTGCAAATCCATAGTGTTGGGGATCTGATCATTAGATTAATTACCCCAATCAGGCTATTGTATTTCAATTAGACCCCAGTATACTGTTTATCTTTTCATTAGTCAACAAGCGCAAAAGATAATGTTGTACAAAGATTGGGGGAGGTGCATTTGAACATGAGTGTAGAAATGCAACATCACTGTGGTGTACAGTACTGTACCTGTCTAATCAATGGTAATGGATGGACTGATAAGGTCATTCTGATATTCTCGATAGCACTCAAAGACGAGAGTTTTAAAAATCCATCCAAACACAGCTCAGGGAATAGAAAGACACAAAGGAGCAGGCATCTGAGAAGTCTGAGAGAGAATGTGACATAAATGCTGATAATTAGCCTGCGGGCAGCCCTGATGCTCTATTCCTCCCACTAAGGATTCATAATGGAGCTGATTTTAACCATTCACTCTGAAAAATGGCTTGCAGAAGTTAGGCATGTAGTCCTGACCTTGACAAAGCACTTCATTTAGATAAGCACAGGCCTTAAACCTGCAGCCCAATTAGGTCACCACAGTTCCTGCAGCCCACTGAGTATGACAGTTAAAATCTCTGACTGGAGGACTCGAGGCATGTAACTCTCGCTGACTCATACACTTCTAGTCTGCCTTGCTTGGAATTAAATGAGGTCTGTACAATGGCAGCTTTTTAAATGAAGTATACATTCACTGAATACTTTATTAGGTTCAATCGCTTGATAGCACAAATATATAATCAGCCAATCACATGGCAGAAACTCAATGGATTTAAAAACGTAGACAGCAGCAGAAGACCTTCTCCATGAGCACATATGAATCTTGCCTTGTATTGCCAGTTCAGGCAGCTGGTGTGGGGCAGTGGAAGTCTTTTTAGCACACTTTGAGAACCTTGATACAGACCAAGTGTCATTTTACCAGCACAGCCTTCCTGATACTGTACAGTGTCATTAAATAAGTCATTAAAACAACAGAAAATATTTTTTTTAGCTGGTATAAGTTAGTGTCTATAAATTATACATTCTGATGAGACTAACCTGCTTTTCTGCCATGCAATTTTCCTTTACAGCTGTTGATAGAGAGGCAGCAACTTTGTTATGAAACTGAAAGATGTTGATAAATGGATGTCAATAAACATCTATCATCTATTTGAAGGGATAATCCCACAGTATTTGGTAATCCAACATTTATTAATTCAATTATTTGCAGTGGTAGCAGCAGGTTTAACTACCTAAGGGATAAAAAATGTCCTCTACCTTATCAGATGCATGAACCTCTGCACTGCTGTATCTTGTCTTGTCCACAAATATTGATCAATAATAATTGACATGTGTTCAGGGTTTGCTTTGTCCTGTCATAGAGTGGTTTTTCTGTCTGGCGTTGTTTTATCTGCCCATACATTGATTTATGTGGACTGCTTCATGCTGTGTTGCTTCTGGTCTGCATATATATGCATTGAAAGCTAATTATTTGGGAGCAAATCCAAAAAACAACAAAAAAAGCCCAAATTCCAGCATCTTGTAAGTTACTGTACTCTAGATGCTGCAGATAATTTACATAATGGACAATTACGACAACAGCTGCTGGTTCACTGCAACAAGGGGAAAAATATGAACATTTTATGGCGGCAACATGTCATTAAAATGTTCAAACTAAAATAGAGCCATTACTGTTTGCACACCGTCAGCTGTATTAGTTGTAGCCATGGCCCTCACAACACCCACAGATGACTAATGCAGGGATAACTCACAATGCGAGCGGGGTGAAGCTCATAATATCATTATGCTATACTGTCATTTTTGATCAGTCTCTCACAATAAAACTGCGTTCTTGTGTGTCTTTCCATTGGAACACATTAATCAATCTGACAGACTCATTTTTGGTTTTAAATCCGGTGTAAGGAGTCACATATTTCTGCAAGTTTAGCTTTGTAACTCGCTTATGACTCAGTGTGGGAACCAATCAGCTACAGAGACGAGAGTGTAAAGAGCCTGTGAGAGCAGCTGTGGGATATCTCAGCTTCTGGTGTAGCTGCTGTGTCCAAATAACGGTCATCCATATTCAGGCTGAGATTAGAAGAAATTGTAAAAAGCCGATAAAAAGCCGAGAACAACTAAGGCAGTCGTCTTTCTTTGTCCTCTACCTGAATTTATAAATGCAGCTTGGACTTGTTCACATCATTAATGGGTACTTATTCTGCAGGGGGAAACATATTTGCTGCAGTCAAAACAGTCTGAAATAGTTGCAATAACCGAAGAACAGAAGGCCACCGATAGCCTCTGTCACTGGAATTGTTTATGTTCCTGGCTCCTTGCTATCTTGTTTTGGTTTCTTCTCTGTCTGGAACCATGGAAACCATGCCACAAGTCATATCTGTTAGCAGGAGGTATAAATAAATGTGTTTTTATCGTCACTTCAGCTTTGATTCTGTCAGGATGCTGCCTTAGAAGGTTCTTCCCTAAATAATCACACAAAGTGTTGGAGCTTCCTGTCCTTCTTCATTCAATTCCTCTAAAGAAAGGCATTTAATTTCCATGACAGCTTCTCGGAGATAAAATATTGTCCCCTGCATAGTTGTCTCCGAGCAGCAGAACTCCCACTTTTCGTGCCAGTGGCAGAAGGAAAACATCCTCCACTAAAAAAAAAAACAACAAGCTCTTCGCAGTGGCGAGCTAGATTTCTTAAGAGGTAATAAAGAAGCAGTTTCAGTTTTTAACACTGTTGCCTGAGAAAGACGCCGGCGGCACACACTTTGTCTTTTTAAAAAATACACTCAGAGAGACTTGTAGAAACCTCTCAGGTTTGAAGCGTTGGTTGTCCTTTGTTTCTCCCAGACCATGTGAGAGCAATTCAATTTCCCCACTGCACAATTTGATTTGGACAAATGTCTGATTCGGACTGAAGGGGCCATATGACTACACTCATGTCCAAAGGGCCCTCTCCCTGCACACTTGACTTGTGTTCTCACTTATCAGATAAAAAGAAAAGGCAAGCACACAAGAAAACACCCTCTCACAAGCATGAACGCAGCCATGCACACATATCTGCACGCATCGCCCACAGCCAATGAAACTGGCAACTTCCTGCCTTACCCAAGTTTTATGTGTGTGGATTTATCACTGGCTATTAAAATATATTTGATTTTCGCCGGGACGGCTCTCCACTCAGTGCAAGTCCAGCCCACCTTTTACTACCACTTGCTTTAACCTTCTCCCCTGCTCATAAAATACAAGAAGCTTCTTTCACCTTTTTTCCAGAGCCCCCCCTCCCTTCTCTCTACTGTATCTCTCCATCTATTTTGACCTCTGCTATGATTTTATCTTTATATGGCGTGTTTGTGTTCCTCCTCCTCTCATCCCTGCCCTTGCCTTCCCCTCTCTTCTTCAATACAGCACAAACACCCTTTCTTCCCCCTGAGCTATTTTTTCCTAATTGTCTCTTTTCCTCCTGAATGATCCATTGGTCAGATTTATCTTGCAGTTTGAGAATAAGGACAACTCTCCGGCTTCTACTTTTAACTATCCAGAGGTCTCAGAGGGTGAGCATTCTTAACGAGCTTTCATGGGGATATTTAAAGAAAAAGCTCTCTCTCTTGTCCTTTTATTTTTCACTTTGAGAGGACAACAGTGTATTTTTGCTTTTTATTTATTTACTTCTCATCCCCTCATAATAGAAAGTCACCCTCTACTGGTTGTGCTGCATGTGCCAGTTCAGTTTTTTTTGTTTTATTTTCATGATGACACTGTAACTTCAGAAAAATCCCAAGTTTATTATGAGCTGAAATCCCTGTAAAATCCCCAGGCTTAGGTGGCGATGTGCAGTTTTTGAGGGAGAGTTTAGCCAAATGAAAATATGCACACTCTGATGGAGAATGTCTACTCAAAATTTAGAAGAGGTGTGTGAAAAAAATAAGGACCGGCTGTATTAAGCTAAAATGGCCATTTTCTTTATGATACTGCCTGTTTCTTGTGGAGGAATGTGCTTCAGTTTGGTGAGGTTTGTGTGTTTCTGCATCATTTCAGCCAAGTTAAGATCTGGACTTTACCTGGAACTCTGCAAAGCCTTGATTTTTTTCTTTTCTAATAATTCAGGTGATTCATTTGATCATAGTCTGGTTGTTTGACCCCGTTTCAGCCAGACTGTCAGACAGCTGGTCTCACAGGAATACATCGCCAGTCAGTGATGACAAAATGATGCTGAACAGCTTGTTTGAGGTGTTAACACTGGTGGGCTATGTTTGCTTTTCTAAACATGGCACCGAGCATTATGGACAAACATCCCCAACTTTGGTCTTGTCTGTCCGAGAGACATTGCTCCAGAAGTCTTGTGCTTTGTTCAGATGTCACTTTGCAAAACTAAACTGTGCTTCTTTTCAGAGAGAAGACATTTTCTCCCTGAGAGCTTCTAAAACAAATCACGCTTCTTTAGCCTTTTTCTGTTTCTGCAGTCTGAAACTGGAGTAAATGTGACCTCCTGGTAAGATTTTTGTTTTGGACATCGACCTATTTCCCTTCCCAGATTGCTTCGCTGAGATGCTAATGTATTTCCTTCTTGGCATTGCAATAACACACACCTGAATGCTCTAGAGCAGCCAGCACGAGTTACCAGCACGTACTGATGATCATTTAATCGAGTACATCTGATCATCTGTACTTGGATGCTTATTATACTATTAATTCCTTTAGAAACAGTAGGGATATATTTAGTATGTGCATTTTGGCTTAGCTTGTATTCAATGAATAATGACTCTGTGCCCTGTATTGTTCATTTATAAACCTGTTAAGGACCAGATGGTTTCTCCTATGTGCTGATATGTTAAACGCCATAACTGGATTTCCTAAGCACATGACTATATATCAGGTACAGTACTGTGGGAGGGCTTGGAGGACCTAGGCCAATATATTTGCACAATATCTCATCATAAGTTACTGTGAGAATGTATTTTTTTTAGCATAGTCTCCTATAAATGAAAATAAATGCACAAAAAGACCCTCCTTATTATTAAGTCTGCAGACGTTGCTAAGCAGAAGATTATGGCCAACAAATATCTGTAAAGTTGATCCCATGTTGCCGCCTACAGCTTAATTCGTTTACTGCTATAAGGTAGGGAAGCCAAATGGATGGAAACACACAAACTTAGCTTGTTATAAACATGAAAACAGCAGAGCTCATCTGATTGCTGCTGAAAAATACAATAACCACAGTAAATGTTGCAAGTCAGACTGTGGCACAATCATCCATCAACTTGTCATGGTGTAGGCAAACATGGTACGATTATAGAATGAAATAGAGTGTATAGTGGGGTCCTTCACACGTGCTCACACATGTATCACTGCCAATACATTTAATACCGAGGGTGGGAAGGTCATATGCTAACGGAAGACTTACATTTATAAAAATCTGTCTAGTGAAGAATAATAAACTTAGAATCTGTGTTTTAAGAGACATGATGTATTAGACTTTAAAATCCATAGGGGGGAATCAGTAATGATTTGTGCATTTTTCATGAGCTGCTTTATAAAAGGTGCATTAACTATATTAAATCTGTAATTACAAAGGG
>JAVQJG010086303.1:0-22403 GCA_036024015.1 Craterocephalus amniculus | reverse complement strand
AAAACAAAAACACACACACACACACACACACACACACACACACACACACACACACACACACACACACACACACACACACACACACACACACACACACACACACACACACACACACACACACTGTATTGTTATCTTAGAAATAATATAATAACACTTCATATTAGTCCAATTTCCACTCTGAGACTGAAAACTGCACTGGCGGCTGGATTTTTTATATTCAAATCAAGTTGGATTAAACTGCGTACCTCAGCCCAAATAAAAGATCATAACCTGTTGTTTTAAGTGAAAAAAAGAGCAAAACAGCTAAAAAACAAGAGATTTAAGCCCTGAGGTCAGAGTTCTACAGGAATAGTTTTTAATCTTTGACTGAAGTTAACCATGTATTTGTTTTATTCATTATAGCTGACTTCTTTGTTTCTACTTCAGGTTTTAATCTATTTTGACTGGGTTTTTTTGTTGGCAGTTTATTTTTAGGGTTATTTATATCCAGGTCATATGAGTATTCACTTTTTGTGTTGGTACATCGGTATTGTCCTGTGTCTGTGCGTTCTTTCTTATTGTACACAGGATGGCCTCTCCTATTTTAAAACAAATCAACCTTCAGATATGAATAAACTTACCTTCATCTTAGAGGCATTGCAGTTGTCCTGTATGAGACAAACTACAGGTAGCTTCCTCATGCAGTTAGTAAAACATGCTTCATAACTGACTCTTGTGATATTTTCCAAATCATTTTGGAAGAAAACATTTATTCAAAGCGAATGAACTTAGGAAGGGGCACACCTGTTGTTGAGGAGCTGGGATATTTGTAATAACAGAAGGTGTCACACATCAGTATAGTTTTGTCCTGAAGATGCTCAGAAATTCCTTCTCCAAAACAAAGTGAATGTCACGCTGTGTTTACCATGACCACGAGCAAACCGCTTGTAACAGGGTTGAAAGGAGCCGGGCTATCAGCCGCTAGCACGGGTCTCAGCAACAATTATTAATATCGCAATACTCCAATTAATTTATCCCCTTTGCACAACTTTGTTGGCGGTGCGTCGCCACCTCTGTTTGAGAGTTAACAGAACTCCATCTGCCGTGCCATGTGGAGGAGCTTTAGACTCTGAATTTGTGCTATCTTCCTGCTGTCTCCAGCAGGAGTGCAACAGATTGATCTGCAATCTTTGGAGCAGCAGGAGCGATTGAGAATTTTAGCTCTCAGTCCAGATCCAGTCACAAAGTTGTTTAGCTCCCATGAAATTAAAAAAGTTCTTGCATCGCCTCAAAACTTCTGTGTTTACATGCTTGTGTTGAATATTTACTTGGATATAAAGAGAGGAATAGCTGAAACATAATTGGTATTTAATGTATCCATCAAATTAAAAAAGGCCCTTCAGCTGGACTCCTTTGCCGGAGTAAAATAAGCAAAATAAAACATCGCATTTTGCAGCTGCACTTCTTTAGATCAATATCTCTGCAGTTAATGTGGCGGTTGGAAATGCTGGTTGTTTAATGTTCAGTGAGTCATGCACCTGTAGCTGCACTGTAATTGTACCCCAGGGACAATTCCACAGTTTCAGGTAAACGCTTTGTCGCTGTAAGCCTGTTGTGAATCATATCAAAGGAAATTAGATTAAGGCAATTAGATTTTCATGGTAAATTACTCTTTACCCCTCAAATGACCCAAAGAACGTGAGAACAGTAGATCCACAGCCTCATCCAAGTAACAGTAAACTGCTGCGTTACGCTGTGTTTGTGTCAGAAGACGAAAGATGACATTATATTAAAGGCATTCGTCACTTTAGCAGCTTATGCTACAGACAGATAAAAACTGAACATTTCTGACTCCAGGACATGTCCTTTATGCAAAGTTGTCACAGTCTTCAAAACTGTTGCGTTGCAGGCGGTGCGACAGAAAGTTTCTGTTTGAGCAGGCTGTTTGTTTCTCTCAGGATGAAGTGGTGGTAATAGATGCAGCACTTGATCAGCAAGCGGCATGAGGAAATAATTTGCCATGAAAGTGACTTTTCATTTGCTGGCAGCACGCATAACCACATTACACGCTAAACACAAGAAAAGCAGAAGGGCAAAATTAAGAGTTGTTTTCTCTGATGGCTGTGTATCTAATTTGCATGACTTTGCATAATATAGTCCATAAAGGCAACAATATTCATAATATGAGAGGCAGATCACATTTTTATTGATAAGGCATCAAGATTGATTTTTTAAACTTTTGATACGGGGTGAAAGGCCTCTGGTTTGGGGCACACATTTAATTGAAGGAGAGAGAAACGAGGGAAAAGGAGCTGTAAAATCATTTAGAGTTTTCATCATCATATCTTTAGCACCTTCCTCTCAAGGTTTACTGATTGAATAACTCAAATTGCTATCAAGTCAGCCAGTGCAGCCTTTAATTTAGTGTCATTAACCAAATTAGAAAGTGAAAATTTAACTGCAGAGGAAAGTAGTCGATGAGTTTTTTTTTCTTTTTTTACATTATTATTCAGATAATAACAGTATTTATCAGTATTTCATGTGCAGTGACATTTAAAAAAAATCAACATTCAGTGAAAAGGCTTATCTCTTGTGTGATGACTTTTGCTAAATGTTCTGTGGAAAACTATCCGGCGTTGTTTAATCCGTCCATCTTTAGCAGGTGTGTGTGGACAGCATGGATGTGTGCACGAGAGCGTGAGGTCGAGAGCGTTTGGCATCTCGGTGAAAAACAGAAGACTAATTACCTCCTGAAATAATTTAATGTCAGACCCGGTGTGGGCTCCATTCAGGAGGACAGCTGAACAGGCCCAGCCCTCTGCTGGGAGATTCATCTCTGTCAGCTTAGATAAACCTGCTGGCCATCACAGCATTGGCACACGCACACACACACACACACACACACACACACACACACACACACACACACACACACACACACACAGTGTTTCTGGACCAAAAAAAAAAAAAATCATCCTGATAAAGCTATCCTGTCTAGCCTCCACTGGGAAAAGACAGCAGACCTAAATGAACACAAGCTCTCATTACTGCTCCCCTTTTTAGCGTTAGGGTGGCGCATCTGTTCTGAGTTTTCCTTTTTTTCCCTCCCTTTTTCACCTTTATTCTTTTCAGGCATAACCAGCTGCCATAGCTCTGACATGGTCCTTGGATCTGTCAGTGTGGGGTAAAAGGGGTTTTCATGCGGTTGATAGTGCAGCCTCATTTGAAGGTTATACTGGGCACCGTTCTTTGATCAGACCTTTATAGATATTCACATTGTTGCCTTCACTCATGCATGTGTGCAGGAATATTCCAGGTTCTCAGTATCGCTACACTTTAGCAATGTAGTATGCTTTGATCACAGATATAATTTGAGAGCCAAAGCATATATCTGGGTTTTTTTCCAATGTCAAACTTCAAAAAAATAGTTTTAAAGCAACATTCCTCAACATAAAACAACTTTAGTATATAATGGCAGAAACGCACTGATCACTTTATTCTTTGTGTCTTTTGTTTGATCTGATTTTACTTATTCTATCTTAATTTAATTATATTCTATTGTTTTGTTTTTATCCTTTTTATTTCAGCATTACACCTTTTACTGAAACTTTCAGTGTCTTAGTTTAAAGATGCTAGAGTGATTATTTATTGTGGTTTTTGGATTTTGGATGTTGAAGTCTGCTACTTCTAGAGTTTTGTCCAGTAAGTTTTTTTATGTTCTTTACCCCCTGCATCTCTCTCTTTCATTTGGGTCTTCTATGACCAGTGGATAAGCTCGTTTCTGAGCCCGTAAGACAGGTAGATTCTTGTGAGTTTTACCGAATCAGGATCAGGAGAGAATCTATCTTGTAAAGGCTGCAAGCTGTAATTGGGACCATACCACAGTTCTTAAGAACCAGTTATATCTGAGGGTTGTTTGTTTGCAATGCCCATCCCCATCCCCTCCACTCCCCCTAAATAGGTCATATTAAAGCTGGACAGTTGGCATCCAGACCAACCAGCAATTACAAGTACATCTACAGTTTATTATAAAAGTAATAAATCATTTAGTGATATATTACAAATATTTATATATATGACCTAATAATAATAACAACATCTTGCACACCTTTTCAAGACAAGTCACACAACAGTATCTATCTATAATGCTTATAGAGTCAGTGGGTGCTCTGCATCTCCATCTGCCACCTTTACTACACTGGCCTGCTACACACTGTCTGCAACGCACAATGCAGCAATAGTTTGTAAAGACATTTGGCAGTCGGGTTGCAGTTATTCTGGACTGCTTTGAGATTGGCACTGAGAAGCATTCAAATTTGCAACCTACTCCCACTATAAGCAGAAACACACTGTTAAGTACCTGATAGGCATCATCCCCCTGGGGATCAATCTCTTTCATTTCTAAAGGGTGGGGAGGGCGTGTAAGGGACAAGTGCCAAGCACTGTGGCATCCTCAATAAACTGGTTTGGTTTTGGCAGACCATTGGTTTAACATGGGGCATAACTTTACGTGACGTAAAGGCAGTGTGTGTATTCTGTGGCTCACAACTGCGACTCTACAATCAGTTTGTTCATGAACGTCACATCTGTAATATGCAGACTACAGCTCCACTGTGACAGAGGTCTCTGGGCTGACTTTTAGCAAAAATCAAACCCACACACAATTCCTGCGGCAAAGCAAGAACAATTTATTCATCAATTACTTAAAGTCAGATTAATATTGAACTTAAAGGTTTTATGAAATTCAACTCACTCTAATTGTACCCATTCACTCAATTTTTTTTTTCTTTTGTAAAGCCAACTTCTTAGATTTTACAGTACATGTTGCACAGCTATCCCCCCATACTGATTAATGCTTCTACATTTTAACTGTATTGAACCAAGTTATTGTAGTTTGGTCATGCATATTAGAAAGAGTCTACACAAAGAATTTTTGCATTTAAAGTTACACTGAAGGCAATGGACAGAGAATGGTTATGTCTAAGCTGAAGCAGAAATCCAAAGACACAGGCTTTTAACAGGAATGCCATGCCCACATTGTTTCACAACATATTAGATACCTGTCTTATCTTCAAGAGCTACTCAGCAGAAACAGTCATTTGCACAAGTTTGATCATTTTGATCATTAAAAGATGAATCACAAAAACAGTGACCACTATTCAGTCAATACGGTGACCTTATCATTCAAACATAAAAACAGTCAGCACTCTTCCACTGAGCTAATTCAATTAGTTTGGTGACCTGCTAAGTCATTCTGCAGATATGAAGTTTGATATGGCAATGGTTAAAAAACATGATTCCTAACAACTTTGCTGCATTATCTGGAAATGAAAGGCATCAGACTGCAGAATCATCCTTTTCGCTTCTTGGATTTGCTTTTATAATGTTTCAAGCTGCTTTGTCTCAGCAAAGCAAAACTACAGAACAGTGTCCATGCTGAATTGGTCATTCTCAAGTAATGCATCAGTAGCTCTGTTAGTATTGATGTGGATAAACTGTGTATAAAGCTTGTTTTAAACTTTTGAAGTCAGCAGACGCAGGTATTCATTTATTTGTAAAACAAGGAGCGAAGAAAATTGTTGTCAAGATGTTGACAAAGATTTTTCAATTTGATGGACATGAAAACCACAGACGAAACTCTTGATGATGTTCAAATGTCTCTTTTTTTAGTGAGAAATGGACATAAAGAATAAAAGTGAAAAGCATGATGGGATAAAATCATCTACACATCATCTACAATCTTTTTACACTTCTGATTGATGGAGCAAGAAGTCCCAACACTGAGATGAACATTGTTTGGGGAAATTTATGTCATTGTCCATCAGTTTTAGAGCATTTTCTCTCTTCTTTCTTTCTCTCTACTCGTCATCTCTGCATTTTTCTTGCTTTTATAGTCTTATATACCATTTTAAAGGTGAGATGAATAACTGCTTCTCTACTTACACACTTATTTTCTAACATAAAGGGAAGGTTGCCTTGAATGAAAAAAGAGCTATAACATTCTGACTTCTGTTGTTTTTTCTTGTCCATGGTACTTTCAGTTCATCATGTTTCATTTCCATTTAAGCTTCCTTTCACAGATCATAGTGTAAAGCACCTTTAATGCAACTTCTGATTGCAGCTATTTTCAAGGATACACACATCTGTTATATCACATTCAAACCACTCAAAGTATTGATGATTTTGCAGTTCAGAATATGTTCTAAAATCTTTCAGATCTCACAGATTTCCCTCTTAAGTCCTTTAAATGACACTTGAAAGTTGGGCTGAGACAATCAAAGACTGCATCTGATGACACAAATAATTCAACACCTTCTTCTCCAGCCCTTCCTAAGATGTCGGACGCTGACCCTGACACTCGATCTCTGCTGTGAAATTGAATTCTTTAGCAGTGTGAATGAATGAAACACCTTTGAGCAGGTGCGATTCAGATGCAAAAGCCCTGAGTTAGAAATAACACCCCTAGTCAAACACAGACTCATTCATCTGCCCCTCACCTCTTCATCCATTTATCCTCCTTCTCCTCTCTCCTCAATTCTCTTTTTCCTCAGCACAGACGTGTCTCCTTATTCCACAAATTAATCCCTTCATGAACAGCTCACAGAAGGGAAAAGGGAGAGGAATTGAGAGAGTGAAAGATGATAGAATCCTAAGGCTTTAAGGCCAACAGTACTACAGTATCTAGGTGGTGTAGAATGAGCTCCATTATTGCTCTCAGGGCTCAAATTGAAAACATTACTGCTCCCATTCACAGTCCTCAGACACAGAGGATGGTCTTTATTTCCAATCTCAGTCTCCTTTCTGCTTGAAGGAGCACCTGCCCCATGTGTGTGTGCATGTGTGTGAGAGAAAGAGAAGTACATGTCGAAAGATTGTGTGTGTTTTTGTGTTCGCAAGTGTGTCTCTATAAAGTCTTCAGCGTGGATGCTGGGCATATATATGACCTCCGGTGAGCCTTTCTCATTACCACTCACAGATGAAGACTGGGAGGTGCATCCTTTAAACTGCCATTACACCGCAAAAGCTGTGGCTTTAGCCGCAAGGTGCTGAGCTTCTGATCTTGGTGGGTTAGGATTGCATCAGTATGCATTGTGTTCCACTCAAAAGGACAGAATGACATGCAATATTATGGCTAGACTGTAAATGAATGAAGCTGCAAGGAACTTACAAAAGATTTGGATAAATAAAAACTTTAGTCAGAAGGTTTTCTATCCTTGGCTGGAGCTTTTCACATCTCTGTGTTGCTTCTCATGTTTGTTCTTTAGATAAAAGACAAGATATGAAATGATGTCTTTTCGTATAAATACAGTTGGTCTGAGTCATAGTTCTTTTGATAATACTGTGTGGAATTAAAAGAAAAAATGCCTTCAGTATAAGATTTAAAAAGGTGCAGACTGAAATGTTCCATCATAAAATATAGATAAGAAGTTGTGAAATTACTAATAAAACTTGGAAGAAATGGGGCATATTTCTCTTGTGTAGTAACTGCCAACCTGTCGTTTGGCTCATTTCTGAAAAGCTGTTTACCTAAACACAATTTCCTGGAAGTAGAAAGGTCACATCTCCCTCATCCCTCCTCCACACTTGTTTCTGCCCACCCCCCACTCCTCCTTTTATCCGTGGGAGGCTGCCAGATTGCTTTAGCCTTTTTAGCGAAGCTAGCTGACAGACAGACAAGGCTCTGACAAGGTCACAGCCAGGAAAAGCATTCATGATGGAAAGACCAGCTTTAAGGTCAGACACCACCATAAATCAAGGATATGCCAGACAAACTGCACGGCCTAATCATCACTTCTAATTTATGTTTAATACAAATACATTTTAACAAATGTACACAATAAAGAACCAGAAAAAAATGTCTCTTAAAAGTTTAAAAAGGATTTTTTCCATCACATTTTGGGGTTGTTGTTGATAAATCGCTAAATGTGTTGTAGCACAGTCATTCCCTTGCTCATTTAGATATATACCATGTAACTTGTTCACTGGGGGTCCTAAACCTGTAAATTCCCCCAAAATGAAACTTTTGACCCAAATATCAGCCTAATGGGACAACCCTTTCTTAGCAAGACAGTATTAAGTGTTTGTTGTTTTTGTTGTTTATTTTTAGGCACTGCAAGTAAGGTTTCATTAAAAATAAACTTATTTTAAAATGACAGTGGAGCTGTATGTCATCTTTGAATTCATGTATTTCCTTTAAAATTCAACATCCAAAATAACATCTCAAGCTACATAAACATAAACAACATCAACATTCCTTGAAATACTAACTCTAGATCCTTTACGTTATCAGTGTATTTCCAACAGATTCTGAAAACTAAGAAAGAAAGCTTGGTGCTGCTATATGGCACTGCTTCCTCTACCGTAAAGGCAACAAACTCCTTGTACTTTCTCCTGTGACAGCAACCCGGAGCTTTAAAAGGTTGCTGGTGTTAAATTTGGCAGCATTTCGAAAGAAAATTGAAAAAACTTCAAGACATGAAAGACAAATGACTGAATTAGAAAACAATAAAGTGTGCACGTTCATGTCTCTATTAGGCCATTTCTGTTCTTCCACTAATGTTGGTTCCCCTGTCTCATTCAGCAATGTTCTGGTAGCCTCATGCTAATGGACATTTAGAAAAAGCAGCCTAATGCCAGCAAATCTCGCCGAACATGATCCTATTGTCTAATGTTCTTTGTTGGAGCTGCAGGAATGAAGCTCAGTGCCTTCACCTGCACCAACAGGAAAGCTAGCTTTCCTAACTTTGGCAAAATTATATGAGCTCATTAGTGCAACTTCCACTGACAGTACATAGCAGTAATTAACAGATATCCCTCCAAACTTCATCAAAACTACAAGAACTTGCTGTGTTACTGTGCAGAGCAATGAAGCAGAGATAGTCCCCCATGTTAGAAAATCATGATGCATTGGTGAAAGCCTTGCCGCCATCTATCTGTGTTGTTCTAACCCTTCAAAAGCTCCTAAATTTGCAATATTGATCGTTTCAATGTGTAATATAGTTTATTCAAGCCAACACTTAAAAAGGTTCTTAACTATCAGATCAATTCTGACTTTGAGCTGTATTTTAGAGTTACTTTAAAAGCAAAGTTTGTCCAGTCTTGTCCACAGTCTATACCACGTAGCACTAAACATACCCTCAGTCACTTTGAAATGTTGGTATCCTAGATATTTCTCTGACATTTTTATCGATGTTTAGAGTAGTATTTGAAATTCTAAATGTTCGCCTGCCAACTAGCAGCATACTTTTCAGGCAGCAAGCACAAACCCTAACACCCCCTGACTGACAGCTTGAAAAGAGGTATGGAAGAAAGGCTAATTGGGTTAAATGAAAGGTTATGGGTGACAAAGGTGTTTGTTGTCCTATGGAATAATGGCTTTTTCCTCCAACATTTTTTCCCTAAAGGTAAACACATATTTTTGTAATGTCTGGTGCTTTCAGACTGCAGAGACATTTTTAAGTTACATCTATAGGAGGCAGGTGTCTCTCTTTTATGTGTGTGTGTCTGCACTACGGGAGTTGCTCTTAGTTGCAGTTTAAACTGCTTTCCTAGAGTTTTTTTTACAGACCATTTCAGAGTAGGAGCTTCCCAGCATGGGGGAATCAGCTGTGACACAACTCTGCGGCAATTTTCCAAGACATATCTGTAAAGTGAGTGTGAATGTACAACTGGCACTTTTAAACAAATGAAAGCAAAAATGTTAACAAAACCAGAGGAACACACCGACACTGAAGCCAAGGGGTTATCAAGCCAATATGGGGGAATTATAATCTGATTCAGACTCTACTGCTACCCGCCACCTGGCCTTTATGTGACTTACAACGTTTAGATGCAACCAGACAAAAGAAGTACCTCACCTGTCCTGTGACCTGCAGTGAACATCCACAACTATTTGGTATGAATGTTCTTTTTTGTTGAACTCAGAATAATTAGAGGTGATTCCTGAAGGCCTTTTCAGCTTTTGCACTCCAGCCCAAACTTGCCTTTTGTTCAGGGCGACAATAAAAATGGCTTACAGTGTTTGAGGAAAGCGAAGTTTGAGGCATTTATAGCTTATACATTCTACAAAGTTAGACTTCTCCGTGTAAGCGGGACATTTCCAGCAGTGAAAAATGATGATAACAGCTATCTGTGGGCACTGGCTAAGAACCTTTAGAGTGCTCCTGAGAGAGAGATTCTCTTTTATTGTCCTGCTTTTTGGCTTCTTTGATGTTTCAGGGCTTAAAGCAACATCACTCACAGAACAGAAGAGGTGTTGAAAGGGCTGAACAGATGTGTTGGCATTATAAAAGAGGGCATCAGCTGACAAAAAGATAAATGCTGAGATAAGAGGGGTGAAAAAGAATGATATAGTAAAGATGGAGAAAGACTGGAAAAAGACAGCGAGTGAAAGATGAGGTGGCGTTATGTTAGTCAATCGCCTTACCTTGCTACCCTTATCCCACTCTGCTTTAGATTTATCTGCACCTCTGGCTAGTATCAAAGTATTACAGTTTCCACTATTGTGTTCTTTTGCTAACGTTCATTTCTTCTCTTTTTTACACTTTTAGGGGCTTACATGTAATTCATGAAAAGAAAATCAATCTACTTTATCAACTAGTGCTGCAGTTTTCTCTGTGATCTCACCTATTACACACTGCATTCAAACTAATGTACAAAAGTAAATCACCTGTAAAGGCTGGTTTGTACTCGCACGTAGCCTCCGCGCGGCGGGACCCGCAGAGGCTACGCAGACCCTCTGTGTGTTTATACTCCTGCGTAGGGAAACGCGTCGGGTCGCGGGGTTTTTTACGGCTCTACAGGCAGCAGTAGGCTGGTACCGGTCAATAAACTCTGCCACGCAGAGTTTTTTCAGTGCTTCAACATACAAATTTACCATCTACTGATTACATGCAATGATCCATTTTTAAGAGCAGCTGTTAGATGAGCTGCACAGTCCGATAATTTTCCACGTGAGTCATTACTGGCGTCTCCGTGGATTTTGTGTCACAAACCACCAACGCAGCTGCAGGATCAGTGAAGTAAACTGTTGTCAGATCTGGAAAAGTACAGTTTTATTTCATTTTTACCCGCAGTTTAAAAGGTAGTCAGATATCCGGAAACTAGTATCACAATCTGACCAATCACAGGGGAGAACTTCCGTGTCTCTGCGTCTCCGAAGCCGGCTGCAGTCAGGTCTGGAAGAGGTGCGCGTCCAGCCTCTGCGGACCTACGCAGAGGCTACGGCGGTTACGCCGTAACCTCCGCGACGCAGACGACGCGCGAGTAAAACCCACCTTTACACACGGCTGAAATCTTTTTGAGTCTTGTTTATCTCACAACTTCATTTTTGAATTTAGCCAATGCTTTTGGACATCCAAAAAGAAAAATAAGCTGCATTATTAAGTCCCCTTTGCAATACTGTCATACCTTTTGTTGCTAAACAACACAAACATAGCTTAGAGTACATGTTATGTAGACTGTCACCGTGACCATAGTCAGTGCCATAAGGCAAAGAAATTGTGAATCTGTGATATTCCCGATTTCACATACATCATTGTAAGCTGGAGATGAGGCATGATGTTCATATTCAGTTATGTCAGAGTGCAGTAGAGAAACTCTCACTCTCCTGGAGAAAAAATATTAGTTTAGCAACAGTGTCAAACCCTTTTTCTCTCTGAAGAAAAAGTAATGCTGCATAATCTAAGAGATATAGTCTCTGTGATCAGAGGTGGAGCCCTCGCGGGGCTCTGTATAGGCTTTGCCATTACAGTCTGGAAGCCTGTATGCACTGAAAACAGCCGAGGGGGGATAGTCATCACACCATTTATCCCATTCTGATTCCCTCTTTTACCATTTTAACACCAGGCTGAACAATTTAAAAGGTCTGCATTCGTTTTCTATGAAATTGTACTTATGATTACACCAAGAAATGATGTTCAGTTTCAGTAAAGAAGTGCCTTTGACTCCATTCTGATCTGTGAAACAGTTAAACTGAGTAGGGAGAAATTGGGAATTGTCTTTCCTTGATATGTTAGATGGGATGTTATTGAGGGAAAATATAGTCTGTTTTTAGTTCTCTTTTAAAAGTTTGATCCAAGTAGGTGAAGAAGAGTTTGGCTTAAGTTGATGGTTCAAACTTCAGTTGACACAACTAGTCCTACACCAGGGCACGGATGATTAGAAATGGATGGATATGAGTGCAAATGATTGTACATTTTTGTGTAAACCCTTTTCAAATAGTGTTTGAAATTCATGTTTTCCTCGACCCAATACAGGTCAGAAATTGGATTTTTATTTCTGTGTTATCTTTGTTTTTATCTTTGTTTATCAGATAAGGATCCAAGACCCACTCAATAGTTGCCAATTGCTAGATCTGCTTTAACAGTGGCCTTGATTGGAACGCTTCAAACAAAACCTCCATGAATAGTTTGGTCCATTTGGGTGCGGACTCTGGTGCGGACCAAAGAAGCTAACCGGTCTGCTTGAAAACCAGGAGTCTTTGTTCATTTCAAGTGAGTTGACCTGGTCCAGTGTGTTGTAAGTATGAAAGCAAACAGACCGTCCAGTTGAACAAAGAAAGGAAGTTATGTAAGACGTGACCTTCCTTAGCAGGTCAGATGGCTCGCTGCCTCTCTTGCTGCTCATACTGGCCAGATTCTGACAAACATAGCATTAGGCTTTAACTCTAAAGCTGGGTTTAAACTTGTGTGTAGTCCACGTAGGGGGGGTTATGAATAGCCAGAGGCTCTGTGTAGGTCTGCAGAGGCTTGATGGACACCTCTTCAGACCTGACGTGCTTCCTGGCTACGTGGACACAGCTACGCGGAAGTCCTCCCTTGTGATTGGTCAGTCTGTGTTACTAGTTTCTGGATATTTGACTATTTTTAAACTGCAGGCAAAAGTGAATTTTTCCATATGTGATGGCAGTGTACATCATTGCTTCTGCAGCAAAATTGTCAATTTATTGCACAAAATTCACTGAGAAACCAAAAAGGACTCACATGGAAAATTATCGGACAGTAGTGTTCATCTAACAGTGGCCCATAAAGACTGATCAGAACATGGAATGAGTTGATATTAAACTGGTTTGTTGAGTCATTGAAAAACCTTGTGGCGTTTATTGGCTGGTACCAGCCTGGCTGCAGATGAATGAATCAATTAATCTTCACCGTTTACAGTAAACAAGCTGATTGTGGCCCTGGCTGGATTTGTTTCTCTTTCTTCTTGGTCAGTGGTTGTTTCGGGAAATACCTCCTCCTAGCAAGCAGATGTTATTACTGCGTAGTGTTCATGTGAGTTGGTCCACCTTAATAAAGTACAGTGTGATAGGCATTGATAGATTTGGTCCTTTATTGACTGAAACCACCACCATGAGATTATTGCCAGATATTCTCTGCAGGTATCCTCTCTGTCTTATGTGTCACCATCATTACAAGAAAACAGTATTGATTGTTTTAGCCTGAATCTGATTAAACAGCAACTGACCAAGAAACAGACGTTTCTACTCTATTACAGGATTAATCTCAGTTCTCCTGGCAACTGATTCCTCCTCCATTCCCCCAAACTTTTAAATTAGTCTTTGTTAGTTCTTAAAAGTTTGGAGCAAACAAACTCAAGATACAGATCAGCACTTTGCTCATCAACAAAAGCAAAATGGGTGATCTGTTTGGTTAAAAATGTAATGTTCAACAGGTCCCAACGAAGCATCTGGATATAATAAATTGGGAGAGAGAATGTATTTGACATTTCATTCAAGATTTCCACATTTTATTTTATATCATTGATTGATATTCACAATTTATTCTTGTACTTTTCTTAATATATAATATTGCTGGAAAGGAACCTGAAGTGGAAATGAAAGAATATAACTACTCCCTAAGTAGCCACAGACATGAGAAGTATGCCTGCATGCCAGTTCAGATAGCTGACTCTATCATATTGTCAGTGCAGCAGATACCCAGTAGAGCCTTTTTCATCCTGTATTTTATCAGCCTTCTCCACCCCAGTGGGCTCTGGGGGAGTCTAGTCTCCCAAGGGGGGTGGGGGGGGGGGGGTGGAGTTAGTATTCACTTCCCACTATGTGGTTCTGAGGTTTATTTCCCTCATATTGTCATTGAGAGCTGCACGATACAACTTGGCTGGCTGAACTATGCTTAGAAAGTGTTACAGAATAGAGAAAATGAAATACAAGATTATAATCAAGTCACATATAAATAAACAGAAATAGAGGAATCATATCAATAAATGTAATTAAAGTGATATTAAGCTGAAATATTCTACTTGAGATGATATATGAAAAAGAACAACAGTAAACTTAAGGCTCCATGAATATTACATCAAACTCCACAGTGTAATAAATTTCCACCAAGATGTTTATCTGTTGCAAAGCTCGTCAAGGTTGTTTCAGACATGTGGCATAAAGCACTTCCATGTACTCAGCAAAGTGGAGAAGAAGAAAAAAGAACCCAAACCATCAGTCACCAATTCTATTTCCCAGCTCGGGGAGGTGGTACAGCCGGAGGGGAGGAACACTGACTTACACACCTCCACTTAGCCCCAGCTGAAGGCCCCCCACCACCCCTGAGATAGAGTTACCACAGGGGGCCACTTGGAGGCTAAACGCCCTTCTCCAACAGGCCCCTCAGGGCCCTATTGTACATTCGTCCCTCAGTGGGAACCCTTGCAACTGCAATCTACAGCCAATCGGCCTCCCCAGAGACAGTTTCATTTGTGTAGACCCCGAGTGAACTTTATGTGGATATGTAGTAAAATTCACACTCCAAGTACTTCCTCAATAGAGGTTTTTATTGTCTTTTTCCTGTTTGCAAAAAGTACAAAATGTGATTTCAGAAAATCTGCAGCTATGTGACAGGCTTCTTTGTTAATAACATCAACTGCTACATGACAAGGGCCAGACTCATCTAAAGTGTGCCAATTCACGGCAGTTATTTGTTGCCTTTTACATATAACCCTCCCCTGTAGTTTGGTATTAGAAATTTATCATTTACGCTGCAGGTTAAGAGTCGGAGAGTATCATTTCCCTCAGGGGGGCTTGACTTTGTGAAGGAATTTGCCATCAGATGATAGCTTTGCCTTTTAACAGAGATCTTGCGCTGCGGGCTCTGCACTGCATGGCCTTCAGCAAAAGGCCAAGGCTGTGTGGTTTGGCCCAGAGATAGGGCTTTGAGGCAGGGGACGGATCAGGCCTGTCCTCAGTCTTCCTTGTGCTGGCTCAATCTACTGATAACACTAGTCATAGCAAACACCTGGTGCTCCTCCTCCAAGTCCAGAGCAGCATAGCTTCTCCAGAAAGTGTAATAAATTAATGTAGCAGCTTTTCTTTGGGTTCACCTTCCTTATCATAAACAGACAGGTGTCTCTTAGCTTTAAAGGAATGAAAACAAACTATAGCAAAGGTGAAAAGTAAAACCACTACGGTGATATGATTCTGTAAGACTGTGTGAGACAAAAAACTCTAACAAAACTGATTTATTCTGAGAGCAACACGTTTTCTTCTAGTTTCATAGCAATATCATATTGTTAGTGTGACTGTTGAAAATCAGATATTGTGACAGCTCTATATATGCAATCACCAGTCTTTCTTCCTCTTCTTTTCCTTGTCTGCCAAGATGGAGGTCATTTATTTGGCTGTGTTGGTATTGAATTTTTTAAAGGAGTCATTTACTATGGAGAGAGAAAAATTTGCCATTAGAGCTTCCAACTAAAAAATAATGCCCGCACTCATTGGCAAAAAAAATGCTAATGGCTTGGCAGAAGTCTGTGCTCTCTGAGTGCTTTTAGTTTGTCATAATAGTTTCTTGTGTTTTATTTTATTTCTGTTTTTGATTTTGTCAGTTAGATTTTTCAGTTTTAAAAAATGGACATGTTTCTCTTTCTTTTACTCTCTTGAATTAAATATGAGGTTGAAAAGGTTGGATTCTTAAATATTATTTCTTCCCGTGTTTTTGATCAATTCATCTTGCACTGTTTTGGAGGCAGAGGTTGTATCTCTCCTTCTTTCACTCTGTCACGTTCAGATATTATCTCTGACTGCTTCCACTCTATTACTTTGACGTCATAAATATCAGAATTTGCTCAATATTTTTCAATGTAAATAAGTAAGGTTACATTTAGATATTATGAATTTATCACAACAGTTATAAATTCTGAGTTAATTTAAACTTAGAATTTACTCAAAGTGCATGAGTAAAGACGCAGATATGCATGGAACAAGTAGACTGCAAAACAGGGATCACCACAAGCCAGATAACAAAAAAATATGTGTAAAAAGAAGTGATATAGTGGCCATATTCTCATAATCTTGAGTGTTTCTGACATGTTCAGTAGTCTTTGGGGTGAATACGTACAAACACGTTATACTACCAGCCCTAGTTATCTGCTGAGTATTTGCCGAGATAAGCATAGCGTCGACTCGCTGTAGGCCTGGTTTGGTTTGAAAGGTTAGCAAAGTCATTGAGCTGCAGCCCGAGTGATGTTGCTGCTGCAGCATCCATCTTGGAGAGAGTAATGTGAGCGCTGTGACATTCTCCTAGTTTTAGTGAGGGCACGGAGAAAGATATGGTCTGTCAGCATGACACAGATTGGTTGCTAGATGCCAAGGGTGGGAAGCTTTAGAATGTGTGACTCTGCACTCAGTGCCCCTGATTTGCATGAGGTAGTTTGTATTCCAAAGTGGTTTGTAAAGAGATGTGCAAGCGAGAGGTCTGTGGGGGTGTGTGTGCCAGCTACTGTATGGTAACCACTTAAAAAGTATTTCAAATCCCGTTGCTTCCTGCAAATCATTCTCTCTGTCTCTTTTGCCTCAGCAGAAACAGATGTTCGAGCGGCCTACCTCCATTAAGCAGATTTCCTCCGGAGTATAACTCAGCGCGACTCTAGACCCTACTGAGCCCCTTGGACAGCCGAGCCAGCCCACCGTCATCACCATCTTTCTGCCCAGACATGACACGTTCAGAGCGGACCCGGAGCTTGTGACAGCAGGGCATCGTGCCAAGACTGGCTCTATCTCCATGGAACTCCTGCTGGAGGTGGGAGCATGTGAGCTGGACTCTGCGCATCCCTCTGCTGTAAGTGGTCATTAAAGAGCTGGCTGACAGTGCTTTCCTCTATGAGTAGTGGTGGAGTTGTCCTCCTCACTGCTTGAGCTACTCCACTCAGCACCACAAGGTTCAGTTTAATGGTGTCTGCTGGTTAGTCCTGATCCATCTGTCACTGTGAGTGTGTTAGCTATCACCATGCTCTGCAGCCCTGTGCTGTGCAGTGTGTCATCTTTCCTCTGACAGCAATAATCTTTAGGATTGGATTCAGTCCTCTGCACATAGGACAAGAAGGACATGAGAGAAGATAAAAGAGGTGAAGCTGTGTCTTTACTCATTTTGTTTTCGGTACTACGGTTCCAGCTGCATCAGCCTGATTAGAAATCAGGAAATAGAAGCAGAACAGAGCGAGGCGACAGGTTGATCCTGAGGAAATCTCTGTGAAAGCCCATCTGTCTGATTTCTTATAGAGTGAATGTGAGGTAAATTATCAACGATATACACAAGAGCCCCAGAGATTGCTTCAAACCGGAACCTTTGAACAGCATTCATTTTACGGGGTGAACTCATCAACGTTGTGTGCATGTGTAGCCCAAAATTTACAATTAGAACTGATAATCTGCTGCAGCGACTGTGATGTACGGTACTGTGTAAAAAAGACTGATGCCACGCCTCATTTCTGTTTATATTGCTGAAAAGGAACAGGTGTATTCATTGTCTTTAATGTGAAAACATAAATGAACGGATAAAATAAATGGAAATGTTAAACATGAATAAAGCAAAATCAGTGTTTGTAAAGTTTAGTCTTCAATACCACCTGAACCCTACTAGACAGGCTTTCTTCTACATCCCTTAGGTAGTCTTCAGAGATGGTCTCACGGCTTCTTGAAGAACTTCATCTGTTGCCTTTTGTTCTGTTCTGTCAATAAGATCCTTCACATAATGTTGAGGTCTGGCCTCAGAAAGTATTCATCATACCATAAGTCCTGTTGCCACTTATTTTCTGCCTTGTTCTTGTCTCATTTGGCATATGTCAACCTCTTCTTCCCATTTCCCTTACCTCAGCTTCTTGACAGTCGACTTTACATGGAAATTATTTCTCATGAGGCCTCAGCAAACACTAGATGGATCAAGCAATGGACCAGGTATATCATTCGAGTCCTGTTCCAGATCTTTGCAAGATATCCTCCCTTTATTAAGGATATGACTTGCTGATGCAGTAGATACTTTTTTGGTCCCATTTCCAGCACACCAGCCTGAGAAAAGTTTTTCTTTTGGAATCACCTTGATGAAGTAAAGCTTTTATGTTTCTTAAACACTGTAATTTATGGTATTTTACACAATTTCAACTAAAGAAATGGACGTTTATGGCAACACAATGGTTTGTGGTGTTTTTAGTTTAGTTTAGTTGTGTTTGTTTGTTTTTCAGATCCCCCTCCATGTGCTGGGAAACACATTTGGAGACATTTCTGAACTTTAGACAGGTCAGTACATGGTTCCTCATAAGATAAAATATAATAAAGTAAGATATTGATAATGATGACTGGGTGCATTTGAAAAATGAGGAAGTGCACAGGTATATCCAAAAGTTTGATGAGACATTTGGGCATTTCAGGAACTAAGATTTGATAAATCCCACTCCACTGATTTTTGACAGAATTAATTTACAGTATACTTCAACAGTATACAGCATTTTCTTTTGAAAACTCTGGCGCCTAAAAGGTTAATATATGTCTTTTTCCTTGTGTAATACAGCTCCCTGTCATATGTTTGGGTAAAATGTGGGCTTTAGTAGTAAAACAGATTTTTTCCATGGTGTTCCTGAGTCCTTTGGGCTGTAATGATCATATTGACGTGATAGTTTGTCTTACAGTGCTACCCGAAGACTCTAAGGTCACGCACATCTGAAAGTAGTTTCAAGCCATAGTATTTATCCAGACTTTTCCCCAAATTAGAAAGAAATCACAATATTTTGCTCTTAGATGTTGAAAAGTCTATGTTTTGCACTGTTGTACTTTTTGGGATTAATCTTAGACAACCCATCGTTGCCTATGAATACTATGGATACTTCTTTTTTACCCGGTCCTGACACCCTCATCTGCACACAACTCGCCGAATGTGAAATCTTCAAGACCACTAATAATTAGATAATTTATTAAATCTTTCTTTGCCTTTCACTAACCTCTGTTTGAGCCTATGGCTTGCATCAACTTTTACAGTCGTTTATGTTTTCTGCATACTGTGTTGTCTGTCAGTGAAGACACGAAAAAGTCATTTCTTTTGACTTTTGTCTAAATAAAAGTGGAAAGGAAAGTAGAAATGAAACTTTAAATTTCAGATTTAAAGATTTAAAGTTTTATCACATTTTAGATAAGGTCCTTTTTGTGAAATTGGTTTTGTACTTGTGGATGGGACTGCAAGAACAGTAGAGCCTACATTGCCAAGCAGGGATGAGGTTGGCCTGAATCTTTGCAAATTCAAGTGGTTGGTACATGTCAGAGAAAATAACCTGATAAATGCCAGGACCAAAGGTTGTTTCCAGGCACAACATTTAGTTATAACAAGATGATTAAGGTTGTACTTCACCTGTTGACGGCTTGGATGTTGTGAACGATCGCTGTGCCCACTGTGCTCTATTACTAATCAGGTGACATTGTTTTTTCCCCTCTAAGACATAGTCATTAATAATGATGAGGTATCATTTGATTATCCTGCCTGTATATGCTTAGAGTTAATGACAGATGTAATTTTCTACCCATCATCTACAACAAAATGTTCTATTTCTTTTTCATCCTTCAATTCCACCAAATTGTTTTCGCTCCAGGTATTCCAGGGAAATGGTGAATAAATTACTTGGAGACGCCCAGAAGCCTTTATGGTCGTTCATTGTTATTCATTCAGTATGGTTCTGGGTTTTATTTATCTATCTTTATTTTTTGTTGGAAAATCAGGGCAGATAATCTAAGGAGCAGGCAAGAGAGAATTAAGCTGCAGGGTGCCTTGGTTGCTTTAGCTCTCCTTTCTACTTTCTGTCTGCCCCATCCTCTCCCCATGCCTGCCTCCCAATCCAATCTATGCCATTCATCAGATGGAGGTGATAAGCCTGGGGAGCACACGCAGAGGCACTACGGCAGCTAAGCTCTCTGTGTGACTGTGCTATATTGGAGTATTGCTGGATTTTCTTTGTGTATGTGTGAAAGTGTGTGGTACATATTAATCGTGGCTATTGTACACTGTATGTTTAATATGTTTATTTATTTCCTACTTATTTTTGTGTTGCTGTTCCTTCCAGTTTCATCATGAATTTTAGCTAAAAGTTGCAACCCCTCTGTTTGTTTACTGACCAATTGGTATATCTACACAAATGCATGGAGTTGTACGATTCTGTGCACGACTTCATTTCAACAAGTTAATTTGAATTTCAATATTTTCTGCCAGGTCATTATTTCGTAGTTAATCCTGGGAATATTGAGCAAATTTTAAATTGTCCTACTTGGCTGTTTACTCATACTTTTATTTCTCTTCCACAATTTTAAAAAGCTCTGTTGACTATATTGTGAAATTCATCTCAGTCCTAATTGGATATCATCTTATTTTGGATTTCCCCTTAGTTTACAGTCTAAACATGTGCTACACTGGTATTCTGGTGTCAGCTACATCATGTTGTTAAAATGTGGAGACACTGCAGTAATTAATGCCCATTTCCAGACTGCACTGGTCAGAGTGCAGTATTTAATTTAGTAGAGCAGGGATCAGCAACTTGAAGCACGGTGTCCTGGAGGTTTAAAATGTTTCCCTGCTCCAACACCCCTGATTCAAATAAAATGGTTCTCCAACAACTTCATGTCAAGTTCTGCCCAAACACATAAATAATTCATTCATTTGAGTCAGATGTGAAACATCCAAAACCCGCAGAAGGATAAGAGCTGGATAAGCCTGAAGTCAGATTTTTACAGCTAATTTTCACAAACATGTCCCTTAAATTGCTTGAATTAGAAATAGCTCTAATCTTACCATCAACTTACAGGACAAAACGTCTTTTTTTAAACACAGCTTAGTGCACTTTTTGCTTTCTGTGGCAAACACATTATTATATTTGTATATTAAGTTGTTTAATATGATTTGGATTTGATCCCTTTGATGCAAATAGCACATTTGGTAGGGTTTTAAGGCAATACCCCTGGGCCAGCAGCTTTACAATTAAATTGCAAAGAACCTTTTGGATTAAAGCTTCAAATCCCAAACTTCAAATACGCACTAATAGAGTAATTGTGGCTAATGTAGTTTTAACAGGCAGCTTTTAGTAAGCTTTCTATGTTTTTTTTATTTTTATTTTCAAACAACTGAAACAAAAATAAATGAGAATTTGTTCCTTTATATTTCTTAAGATGAACAGCATATGAAAAGAGAAATAGACATTTTAGCAATATATATATATATATGTATATATTAAAGGTGATGTGTTCAGTCCTTTGCAGATTTATAGCTTAAGTATATTTTAGAGCATCTACTTATGATAGAATAATAAAAAACATACATAGAAATGAAAGAGAACCTTGGTTCTGCTGTTTTTTTTAAATGAATTGCCTTCATCTTTTCATTAGACATTTTATCTTGCTTCCATTCTTCTATTTATCTATCTCGGAAAGCATTCATGTGTCACTTTCCCTTATCCTTGGGGACGAGCACGGAGACAATGGTTCCACTGCAGCATTTCCTCTTGTTCTGTCTCTGCCCAGCAAGACATGACGGAACAAATGAACCAATTAACTGTGCTGGTAGCTGTGCTGTCCCGGGGGGGGGCCTTCCAAAGAACTGAGACGGCCTGATTAGCTCACAGGTAGGCATGACTGGAGACAGCCAGCTAAAACAGCTCCAGTGAGAAAAGCTCCCATAATGTGAGCATCCAGTACTTTATACCCCACCTGTTTGTATTGTTTTCTTTTTCTTTGGCACTTTTGTTGTTGTTGATCAGTATCAAGGCTGTTTTAAAGAGGGAGTTTTCATAGAAGATCACCCACAGGCTCAAGTGTTTGTGTGAGATTACCACCCGGAGTGCATATGTGCTGTTTTCTGAGGGCATCATGAACAAACTTTATAGTCAGTAAATACAATCCAGCATCAACTCACCTCCATGAGTGACGTCAAGAGATGTGGAGTCAAAGAATGTTTGGAAACTTTATTTCAATCGATCCCATGTGCTCCAAAAACACCAAGATGGGCTCCACTTGACTTTAACCCTTTTCGTCCGAGATCGCCCTTACAGTATAAGGGTTTTTTGACTGTTACTTGTGAACAGCAGTCATAAATGATGCATTAATGACGGAGAATATAGTCATGCTGCAAATTAAACATCAGAAGCTAGGCTACAAGCCAGCATAAACC
>JAVQJG010086292.1:0-13213 GCA_036024015.1 Craterocephalus amniculus | reverse complement strand
CACCTACAGCTGCTTCCCTGCAGGTCTGTTGCATCAGCGAACATGAAGATGTCATATGTGCAGAAATCTGTCATTTCTAATGATCTGTTGCTTCTTCAGTCCACAGTGTGACCTGTGAGCACTCTCTGGCAAACCTCCAGTGTGGTGAGGTCATAGTTTTCATTATATTTTTATTTATTTATCATCTTTCTATTCCTTATAAAGATCTCTCCCTCTGTCAGGGGTGGGGCAGGTTATTTTTGTTTTAGGAGCTGATTACGGACGCAGTGACCAGTCAACATGCATTTTTGGACGTCCTTCCTCTCAGGTCCAAAACGTCCATTGCTCTCGGCCTTCTAGTGAAGTTGCTGCCAAGTAAAGATGTTCATTTGTTCTAATCTCTCATTTATTAGCATCCATGTTATGCTGGTCCATGTTAAAGCCTGTGTTGTGTCCACAGTTGTAACGGGAAAAGCAGCTGTTCCATTAAAGCAAGTAACTCTGTGTTTGGTGACCCCTGTGTGGGCACCTACAAGTACCTGGGGGTGGCTTACATCTGCCAGAGTAAGTAGCTTGGTTTTAGATGTGAAGTTTCTGAAAAAAACTATTAAAGCTCTTCACTGAAGAGAAAACTTAGTTAACATCTGTTATTTGCCGGTGGCTGCACGTCCATGGCTCTGCCACAAGATGGCAACAATCCAGTGAAGCGCCAACTGCCACAAAACAATCAAAGAGGGCTTCACTTGGGTCCTGTACAGTGAGACAATAGCCACGTTTACATGAGAGTTTTAATTCCTCTTTAATTCGGAATTAAAGTTAATTCAGTTTTAAACAGATGAAAAATTACCATGTAAAAACTTTATCCTTGGTCCAAATTTTAATTCCAAATAAAACTTAATTCCAAATAAAGTGGCTGCTTTATCCCAATTTTAATTCTGAATTAGTTAATTCCGCTCTCATCTTCTATCTTGTAAACCTTAATTCCTGTCATTCTGCCGTGCTCGTTCCCACGTCTGTTCAGGTGAAAGTGACGTGGCATGCTAGCAGCTAGCTGCTGCTTCATAACTAGAATCTAAATCAATCCAAAACGGTTCATAGTACAACATTTTCTCATGTTGTTGTTGAAAACAAACAAAGAGGTCCTTAACTTCTGGTATACATACGTACGGTACATCACTTCCGCCATCCAACCAGTCAGAACCCTTCCCAACCCCTGGCTTTAAAGCGAAATTAAGAAAATGTGTTGTCATTGAAAACCTTAATTTGGAATTAATGTTTCCATGTAAACCCAAAGAAGAAGATTTTAATTCAGAATGATTCATTCCGAATTAAAAGACATCATGTAACCATGGCCACACTGACACTGAATTCTGCTTGGCGTTAATCCAGTCCAATCCAATCGAGTTAAAACACAAACTAAAACGAGATCCAGTTAAACAGTGATTGGTAAAGCAACACATTATCTGTCTTGCACACAACAGCGAGCAGCGAAATTCTAAACAATAACTGGAACACTGGTGCACTGAGGTACGTGCACATGTTCAGATGTTTAGTCTCCTCTCACCTCCATGTACATGTAAATCTAGCTGGAATGATGCCACAGATGTCATCTTTAACTTATATAGTTGCTGGATTTTCTCCGGAGTTGTGCCAGTCTAAGAGCAACATTTCAGAGCATAGGACATTACAATCATGGCTTCTTTGATTAAGTCACTATTCAAAAAAGTAGTGTAATTAAACAGGTTTTCAAGTTTGGATACATCATTTAAGACAAGCTAGTTAACGTTCGCTAATGTTTGCATGCTAATGTTTGTTTAAAATGCTCGAAGCTACAAGATTTGGCCCAGCTTAATTTTTCAGAGAAACATGATTCAAGTCTCAGCCCTTGTCCACACGTAGCAGGGTATTAAAAAAAACGAAGATATTTTTCTACGATTCGGCCTCTCATCCACACGTAAACGCAGATTTGCGGATTCAAAAACGATTATTTAAAAAACCCAGGCCAAAGTGAAGATTTGCAAACTCTCCTTTTTAAGCGTTTGAGTGTGCACATTAATAACCAAAGTTTAATGGTCCAAAACGTCACGGTCCTCGACCAAAATGCCCCGACCTCACATGTGCGACCTGTGTTTATACTCTGAAACAGTTAGCCTTGTCTATTGTTCAGGCACTTTTTGCTTGCTTGTTTTTACAAGCTCAACTACTGCTCTGTGTAGAAGACCACAGGCAAAGAACTAGGTTAAGGATGGTTATAGTGCGCCACCTTAACTATCCACCTCAGAGGAATATCCGAAGACGCCATCACGGGTTTTTGGGTCAGATCGGGACGCACTGCCACCTGGTGGGAAAACTTTCAGCAGGAAGTCGTCCTTCCTGAGGAATGGGGTGACAATTTCCGCATCTCACGGTCCTCACTCTTGTCTCTTTCGGAGTTGTTACATCCTCTCATGGAGGAGCAGTCTACCGTAATGTGATCTCTGGCCAGCGTTGCCAAGCAGGTTGGCCGCACGCTTTACTATTTGGCTAATGGACTTGCTTCACAACGCATTTATGCGGTTAGGTGTGGACAGAGTTTTTGTCCAAAAACGAGGCTGTGTGGACGCAGTTTTTTTTCCACAGGGAGCGGGAAGGGAATTTAAAAAAAAAAAAAAAAACCTAGCTACGTGTGTACATGGCCTCAAAAAGATTCTCTGACGCATAAAAGAACTATCTGTAAACCACAACGCTGGGGCGGTCCAAGTTCCAGTCCCAGTTTAAGATTAACTCATTAACTTAATCAGTATCAAGGTAACCTCAGGGAGGTAATCATCAGCGATTAATGACTGATGATTAAGTGATTGTTCTGAATAAGATTGCTAATAATATTACTTCTGTAAGACATTTCATGTCTATCTGAACTTTTCTCTGTTTTCTGCAGGTCCTGAGATTGGAGGCAATCACTGAAATCAAGATATTATTAGAGTTATGATTTAAATGAAATGCATTTATAATTTCTAACCATAATCAGATTCTTTAAAAAAATCACTGACAAAAAAAAAACTGTATTCAGCTACAGAAGACGCCTGGAAGTTTCACTCAAATCATGCCAGTGACATGTAGCTGAAAACAGTCATTCAAGTTCTTCAGTCATCTTTGTTGATTTTTTTTCTTTAACCAACAAAAATAAACTTTTTTTGAAACAGCCAGTGAGTTGATATGTAATTGCTGGTGTGTAACATTGTGAGAAATGTTGATGTGTAAAAGGGTGGCAATTTAATTTCAGAAGTAAAGAAACATTTGGACGGGAAAAAAAAACGCCATATATGGCAGTTCTGGGGTCAATATACAGTGTTTGACTCGTGTCGGTGCACAAACCAGACATTGTAACTTTGCAGGAGCAGATCCATCTCTCATGGGATCATATGAACTGCAGCACTTTGCTTTAAAAAACAGTTAATGTAGTAACTACTAGATAGCAGAAACTGGTTTTAATGATATATGTTGCTCACTTTTTAGCATGTAAATTTGTCTAAGCATTATTATAGTTTTTAACTAGATTATATAAATTAAAATTATATATTGGTTACGATGGGTTCCATACATTTATTCATTCATTCATTTTCTGTACTGCTAAGTTTAGGGTCTCGGGAAATCTGGTACCTGGATCCAAGCACTCCCAGAAACTAGTGGGCAAGTGGCAAGGTCCATCGCAGAGGAATACGTAAAGTTGTATAAATAAACTTGCCTTGCCTGAGAGCATTTTAATGCCTAAGAGCAAGTAGAATACACTGCATATCAATGGTTAGAAAAGAGTAAGAAAATAAATAAGGAAATATATAGGCAAAATGTATATATATAAAAAAAAGACAAAACTTTAAATTATTATTTCATGTTTTCTCATTTTTTCTATGGCTTAATTTATTGTTTTATATCTATATATTTTCAAAATTTGTTTTGTTAAACTCCTAAACTCATTATGTCATTATCATGTCCTATTATCATTATATTCCATCTTACGTTTAAAAGTAAAAACAATGAAGAAACAGAATTCTGATTTCCCCCTTTTTGCATATCCAATGTTTTGGTTTTCCGGGGTAAAAAAATTAATTTAAAAAAAAAGGTTTAATAACCCGCATCTTTCACCAAACGGCCTCGTGCGTCGTTGTTACGCATTTTTGACGGTACAGAACAATCCGCCCGCTGTGTCACGTGAGAATGGCTTTGATGGATTCACTTGCCATCGAAAATATGGCTTTGTAAACCAAAGCTTTGGTATGAACACTTATTTAATTCAACTCAAGGATCAAGTTCGGTGTCAGGTGTTTATTTGTAGCAAACGTTTATTCTAACACACGTATCACACAATGACTTTGTTTACGAGGCTGTTTCAGTGAAAGTACTTTTGCGTTTTTGAAGGGTTGACAGATTTCCTACAAGCCATGAAGGCCCCGTGACACAACAGCGAAGATGGCGTGTTTTAGAAACTGTTTTTGTTGCCGGTGTTGCTGCAGAGATGGAGAGACGCGGACCCCGGAAGAACTGGTGAGGAAAGATAGCGAAACCGATCAAAGCGAGGATCGAATGATGAGTTTGTGATCTGATTCGTTCCTCAGGATTTATCACAAATCTTCCTAGTGCCTCTCAGTCTGCTCCACCCTGCTGCACAGTTACTAGATCCTGTTGTCTGGCATCTTCTGCACGATCAACCTTTAATCTCTCCCCAGTGGAAACCTAACAGTTAGGTTATTATATGTTTTAAAGTGGAAATCAGCAGTTTTCTAGTTTAAAGAGCTAAAGACTCAGATTAATATCTCATCAACATCAACAACTTCTGTGTTGTATAGTTTCCTTCTAGCCGACTGATTTACATTCAGATTACCCTGTGAGATGTGTTTTATACGAGCTCTGCCAGCTGTTTATGTCCTTCTGAATGGAGTCTGGTGCATGGATGCTAATAATGACATATCTGAATAAAAAGGGTGAAAATAAATCTTTATCTCTCCAGGTCTTGAAATGAAATAAGACCTCTGTTTAACATCAGAACATGACATGTTATATTAATTTATCATACAAAAATGAAACCAAGCATCAAAAGTAGTGTTTGAAAATACAAGCTCACCCATAAAGTGCATTTATGCTCCCTTATGTAGACCAATAAGGACCATAGGAGCCAATGAGTGCTTCAAGTATATGAGGAAATTAAGTGTTACCTGGCAGGTGTTCACCTGGAGTAGACACTGGTTTATGCAGGAGGCATTATTTGGCAAAAAGGAAATACAGATAGTTAATCAAACTTTTTTTTGTCAGACAACGATGTTCACAAGGCTTGATTCACTAACCATAAGGTAAAGGGCAAGTCTAGCTAATTTATACCGGAGTCGCTTCTAAGTTGGTGTTAATGTGTTTGTTAAGTTGCCATGGTTACCTCCACTAGGACGCAGTGGTGAGTTCAGAGTTGACATGTCAACATCAGTTTTAGTGCTCCTATAAACTTATTTCCACCCACCCAACACGCCTTAAACGCACACGTCATTTCTTCAGAAGGACATGTTTCTAGTCATCGTCTTCATTCTTCTTCTGAATGTTTTTCTTTTCTGATCTTCCTCTTCTTCTATGGTTTGTTTCTGGTCAGCACTGCTCTTTTGATATCTGGAGGCAATGCTCCGATTTCTGCGTAAAGTGACGGACCAGATTACGCCCATAATTGGAGGCAGGAGACTGATGAAACCACCAGTCCGCCTGCGTATCCATGTTCTGTAAATAGGCCTTTTCTGCATCCACAGGAATAAAAACGCTAATTCAAGCACGGCTGCTGATCAGTCATCATCAGTATCAGCTGCTCCATAATGCAGAAGTTTTGTTCAGGTGTGTTAACACAGTGCCGTGGAGGAAAGACATCAGCAGTGATCAATCTGGGACGATTCCTTGCTGCAACACATCTGATTCAGTGGATCTCTAAGTCAGCTAAAGATCCCTTAATTTCAGTTGTGTGTTGCAGCAGGGAAACATCAAACATCTCCACAGTGAGGGTTGACCAGACCAACTTAGAGATGTTTGGTCAGAATGCACACACTGCAAAAACTCCCAATATTACTAAGTGCATTTTACTAATTTCTAGTCAAGATATATTATTATGCTTAATATAAGATACAATCACCTAAAGACTAACATTTCAGTGAACTACAGGAACTTGTTTTAAGACAATACGGGGGACATAGTACGTTTCAGCTCCACCAAACTTCCCAATACTACAAAAATAAAGCTAAGAACAAGTTTTTCCAGCTTATTGTGAGGGTTGAATATATCGTCTTATTTCAAGAAATCTTATCAAGAGAATTTTCACTTATTACATTAGCAGACTTCTTTGCTTATTTCAAGCAAAAATAACTTTATTTGAATTTCTTTTTAATTAATTTTTGAAGTGGCCTGTTTTCCAGTGCAAAAAATACAAATATATTTTGGCTCAAACTCCTCATAACAATTGTCAGGCTTTTTTTTTTTTAAACAGCTGTCAACATTTGCTGTTTTAGGCAGCCATCTTTGTGGGATTCTGTTGCTTAAATAAAGAGTGAATTCAACTAAAAAGCTCAAATAAAATGATGTAATTGGGACTACAGAAAGGATTGATCTCAGGATTACACTTTGATGCTGGTATGTGTTCGTATCTGGTCTTTACTCCATGTTCAGAGCCGGATTCTTGTCATTTCAGACGATTCTGGGGGAGATCCGAGATGAAGAAGACGAGATTCTTCCTAGGAAGGACTATGAGGTAAGAAGGCAGTGGGATGTTGCTGCCCTCGGCCCTGCTGCTGTCTGACCTCTGTGATGGTAACCGTGTGGGTTTGGTTTAAACAGAGCTTGGATTATGACCGCTGCATCAATGAGCCGTACGTGGAGGTTCTGGAGGGGATGGACAACAAGGTGACCTGGTGGTTTATTATCCATGCTGTGTGATATTTAATCTGGTTTTGATGAGCTTTGTTGTTTTTACAAACATCTGAATCTGCTTTTAGAAAGCCCGAAAGTATGAGGCAGTGCGGTGGGTGATGGTGTTTCTGATTGGGGTCACAGTAGGTCTGGTAGGTGAATTATCAGTAACCTGACTGGCTTTGTCACATTCCAGGTGAACAGGAAGTGTCTCCTTCTTGTCTTTTCCAGGTTGGCCTGTTTGTGGACTTCTTCGTCCATCTTTTCTCCAGAATCAAATTCAGTGTGGTTGGTGACTGTATCCTTTACCCTGAAGTTTGCTGAAACATGGACACTCGTGTAAATGGCCTTAAACGTCTTCTGTGCACCACACGGGGATGACGTCAGCACCATGACAGATCATATTAACTTCCTCCCCTTATCCTGAACAGCCTCATTTCCCTCCACATCAGAAAATACCCACCCTCTAATACCCACAGTAATAATGAATCAGATTCATTCAGCCCTTTATTGCTGACAGCACTCAAATCCAATGAATTATTATTTTATTTTTCAAAGTGAGTTTTCCTCAACTGAACACCTCTAGCTATAGAAAAGTGCACTGATAAAGGGTGTCTCTCTCTGTCTCTGCTTGAACTCCTCTCGTTCAACATGACATTCGTCTTCATTGCCAGTGTGCTTGTCCTCATCGAGGTAAGATTGTTTAAAGGTGTCCTTTACGGTTCACTCCGACACATCGTGGGGCTGGGATATACTTCCTGCTGGAGACGCGTCTGCACACATAGCTGCCACGCCTTCCAGCGTCTGTTTGGCATGTAGGCGTTGACGTGAGACAAAGTGTCACTTGCAGAAGCTGCGATATTGACTTGAACGCTAGAGATGTTCATACACTTGAATTTCTGCTCTCAGCACATAGCTCAGGAAATGTCGCACACAGGAGTTTTTCACCTCGCGAGGCAATGTATGATATTCGCCTCAAGACCTTGTGAGGTGGAAAACTCACCGAAAATAAAGCGAGCTTTCTGCTGAGCAAACTGTCTCAAATGACTTTTAGCTCAGCAGAGAGCTCTTGTATGTGGCAGGCTTTAGGGGCTGTCCCAACAACGATGCCGGAATGCAGTAAAACCGCAAAAGTTTTTTTGGAAATTCGCCCTTTCATCCTCACAAAACCAGGGATTAGCCTCCATGAAAACGATTTCTGAAAGCAGGTCCCCAGGTGGAGAGGCTCGAAAACTCCACCTTCTTCAATCTGTGGGGACACCGAAGCCGCACAACTGGCGGATGTGATGGAATGTCAGTGTAACGTCACATCACATTGACGAACACGCAGCAAACACAACAACGTTAACCATGTGAGTCAGTGAGCAGCTGTGTTGTGTTGCTGCTCCAGACAATCATGTCTTGTTGCTTTTGCACCAAAATGTGCAGCTTCTGTGCTGCAGAATCCTCATCCACACCCAGAAAATGCACAATTAAATGAAATTAATATAATAATAAAATAAGATGGTATGAGATGAGACAACCCTGTTTTGGGTGTCACAACAACAAGGTTCAGAAGCCACAAAAAATGATATATAAAAAATTGTGGGCATACAGTACATATGAGAAGAATATAAAGAAATTGAAAATGAAATGTGTCATCCTCTTTTCTCCCATCACCTATACTACAGCGGATGCTGCCATAAAGCCAAAAAATAATTTAAAAAAATTTAGCCAGAAAAGTTACACCTGTCAGCCAATAGGTGGCGCTACACCACAGAGTAGTTTGTTCTACTCCTGTAAGAGAAAACACGATTTCCAGTGTTTTGTATCATCGTCGTCCTTCCCTGAAGCCAAATCTTTGCCTTGTTGGGGTTTTCCCTCAACAAACGTTTTTTTCCTGATGTTTCCGAAGCAAAATGCGAATCCAGTTTTTGTTTCCTCGTTGTCATGGAAATTGTTGATTTGTTGCTCCAGTTAGAATCTGAGGTTGTGTAATATATTTCGGACCCTAACCTGTAGTGTAATCTTGTCCTCCAGCCGGTGGCCGCAGGATCGGGAATTCCAGAAATCAAAAGCTATCTCAACGGAGTGAAGATTCCTGGAATCGTCCGGCTGCGAACCTTTCTCTGCAAAGCAGCGGGAGTCCTGTTCAGTGTGGCCGGAGGTAAACGTCATGTCACTAATTCCCTGGAAACCCCCCTGAAAATACACAACTCACAAACACTGATTCCTGGTTCAGAATACACGATTTGTTTGTCATTTATGACGCATTATGTCATATTAACCAATGTAAATTTTATAAGTCGCTGGCAAGCGGCCGGACTTCATGAAAAGAAGGAATTACCGCCGCATTCTTTATCTTAAATCTGCTACATCGATAACATAATATCAGTGTCATGTAAGTTTTTAGTTTTTTGTAAATTTCACCCAAAAGCTTAATATCCCAAACTTTTAGTGATTGGTGGATGTGTTGTTGTTTCATATGTCAGCTGACAGCAGCGGTTATGAGCAGGATGCAAGGTTCCGGGAATTTTCAAAGTTGGAAACTTTACATGAGAATTAACAGGAATATTTGTGAATGAACCAGAAATCTACAAAAATGAATCTTTATTCCCTTAATGGGGAATTTAAATATATTGTGATGGGATCATATCAAAAGCTCACGTGCACTGAAGATTGCTTCAACCCTGTACGACAAAGATATGTGTGTGGGTGGGTGGGGGAGTAGTACTTTACTCAATATCAAAGTTTTATTTTGAAATAAATCAGCTGAAATTACTGATTTAACAACTGTTTTATTTTGCAAAGATGTTTACTGATGACAAAACTAAATCTTGATATTCATGTTATGAGACCAATTTTTGAAATTATCCCCAGATTCCAGTTTTTTAACATAAATTCCCATAAGTCCTGTGGAAAGTTCCCACTTTGGAATAGTCCCCATATTCCCCAGCTTAACTTGCCATGGAAAGTTTTTGGAAATTTACCAGATATTTTCCTCCCCTTTGCAACCCTAGTTACGGGTCACAGTAACAGAATCTGCTCAGTGTTGGTTTATGAACTCGGACTAAAGCAGCTTAATCCCACACAATTCAGTTACGGTCCTGAGTTACTGTATATAACAAGCATTTAATCGTTTGGAAAAAATATATTAAATTTATGAAGTGAGACAGTTTTTCCTTCTTTCTCCTGACATTTTAGGTCCTGATTGTGCACTGATTTATAGCAACAATCCAGTCATGTCTGAGAATCCGACGTCAGTCATAAGGAATATTTCACATCTTGTCTAAATAATGGGGTTTATTCAGATCATACATGTGATTAATCTTTAGCCAAATGTTCAGATCACATCAGCTAAAAATGAGGAGACCAACTCTGAGGACCTGTCTGATTTTGATGGTTATGAGGGCAGAGTGTGGATGTGATGCTGAGCATCATCCGCCCAGATCTGACTCGGTGTTCGTCCACTCAGGTCTGTTTGTGGGGAAAGAGGGACCCATGATTCACAGTGGAGCCATTGTGGGAGCTGGTCTTCCTCAGGTACGGTGCTTTACCATCTCTCGGCTTCTCCTCACACCGACTCCTTCATCACCCGGGACTCTGTATTTCTTTGTTTGTGATGGTCTGCTGAGGGAAACATTTGAAATGTGAATTATTATTCTTTCCAATCTTTGCTGACTCAACAAAAATCAATGATTGTGTATGAATCTCAACAGTTTGTCAACTTTCTTACCACCACCATGTGTGACATGTCCACAGACATTATTCATCTGCTTTCTATCAGCAACACAAGACAAGCGGATTGATCATAATCATGATGCTCAACTTAAGTTATTTTAGTTTTGAACCTCCCCTTAGTGCGAAGCACTTCACTTCTTATTGAATGAAATGAATAAGACTTTATATATCCCTGGAGGGACATGACAGTGTTGTGTAATTTTTTTATTCTGGGGCGTGATAGCTGCCGGTACTTCTTCTCTATCAAGTTGATTTAACACTCATTTCAGTGGATGTTATGAGATGGCTGAGTCGTCGATGTTTGTCACTAGCAATCTTTAATGAACAGTATTGTTTAGCAGTTAGCAATGTGATCTGAGCCTTAAACAATTAGTTTTTTTTTGCAACCATGACCTATTTTCTAGCATGAAATATGATCATTTACTCACCCTTCGGGATATATTTAGATCCACTCGCGATTAGTTTACATCCAATATATTGGGAGTGAGCGGGGCCAGCTTGCGCAGCCAATTAATAAGGTAATTTCTTGCAAACTTATCCTTTAAGATGGACAGGCGGCAGATAAATGGCAGCTAGATGAAAAACAACTTTTTAACAAAGTGGCTCACAGAATAAAAAAACACAAAGGATACAGAAGATACATACCAACCAGCTAAGAAAACCAGAGTTAAAGTTTTAGCTGGAATGAATGATTTCTTGACTTGTTACAGTTGTAGCGGTGGGCAGATGGAAGGAGCTGAAATAAGCCCTGGAGTCCTTTATGATGGTGTTTGCTTTACGTTTGACTGTCTGTGTTAATGAGGTCTGAGTAGTGCCTTTTATTTTAGTACCATGTTTGATAACTTCCAACAGTTTTGATTAATCTGTAACAGAGAGAAAAGTTGAGGAATTTGTGAACAGCTTTTAAAACATTTCTGCTTACAAGTCTTCAGCTTTTTCAGCAGGAGGAGGCATGAGCCTTCGAGGTTACATCGTCCACATATCACAGGAGTGAGACATCGTCCGCGCTGCAGGTTATGTTGTTTGTGTAGATGGAGAACAGGATGGGAGATTAATCTCTAGGACCCCGATGTTCAATACCTTCCTTCCATATCCTTGTTTGTGTTTAACTTTCTCCGATTTTACAACGTCACATTTCCAATCGAGGTGTTGCAATAGGCAGGTTTTCTTTTTTCTTTTTTACTCTTCCTGTCGTTTCTTTCCATAATGGTCTTTGTTCTGTCTACCCGGTCACAGAAAATCAGATTTTCACTGGTGTTATTAAGGTTATCACTCAGCTTGTGCAAGTGTCCGCCTCTGCGGTGTCTTTTCAGGCCAATGCAAACTTCTGTGGAAGCCGTTTTCTATGGTTTATATTCTCTGTGAAATCTGGCGTATTCGTGGCTGAGGGTGTTTTTTATGAGACTGTGGAACCAACCTTAAAATCAGAAGTACTGTGTTGGAAGCAATGATGCCTGAAACTAATCATCGCTGCTGTGCACTGATCAGATATCATCTTCCCTATCAGTTTCAGAGCATCACCTTCAAAAGGATAAAGTTTGATTTCCCCTACTTCCGCAGTGACCGGTACGTCTGCATCCCACGCTGTCGTCAGTAACCCTCGGCAGGCTGTGTCCATCACAGCTCCTCATGTTGATGTTTCTGTTCTTCAGGGACAAGCGAGACTTTGTTTCCGCTGGGGCTGCTGCCGGAGTCGCTGCTGCCTTCGGTGCTCCAATCGGTGGCACACTTTTCAGCCTGGAGGAGGGCTCCTCCTTCTGGAACCAGGCCCTCACGTGGAAAGTGGTATGTCGTCTCACAGCCTTTGTACAGTCTCTATGTTCTTCTCTACAGTCGTGTCATGAAATACATCTTTTCTGGTAAATTTAAAAAAAATTGGGATGTAAATTCATCAGCCGTGATGTGGAGTTTCCTTTCATTTATATGTTTGATCTTCTGTTTCAGCTCTTCTGCTCCATGTCGGCCACATTTACCCTCAACTTCTTCCGCTCGGGAATCAACTTCAACAAGTGGGGTTCGTTCCAGCTGCCTGGTCTGCTTAACTTTGGAGAGTTTAAGGTGAAGAGTCCATCATGTTTCCTCTCTGTTTGCTTTAAAAACTCAAAACATTGAGTTGTTTTCCTTCAGATTACATTAGATCTCAAGCTTTGATTAAAGCCTAAAAGCTAAAAGTCCTCTAAATAAGGGGTTCCCAAACCTTTTGACCCTCCATCTACAAGATAATAAATGAGTGTTCATCCCCTCCAACGGCCACAATTACTACTTGCCCAATATCAGGTGGGTCATCCTGCAGAATCCTGTGAATATTATGCATGAAAACCATCCGTCTTCAAAAATAAAGAGGATTGGTGCAGATTTATTCATTAAATGGACTGTACTTGTATAGCGCTTTTCTAGTCACAGACCACTCAAAGCGCTTTAAATGACAAATCTCATTCACCCATTCATACCCATTCACACAGCCCCTATATTGATACATACTGGGTGCTTAGGAACTAACATTCACACACATTCACACACCCGATAGGCACATCGGGAGGCAAGGTAGGTCTTGCCCAAGGACACTTCGACATGTACCGGAGTGGAATCGAACCGTCGACCTCCTGTT